>JAOWAR010069997.1:0-20064 GCA_028571005.1 Clathrina lutea
CTCTGAGGCCTTGTATTTTCCACTTTTCCAAGCCTTTTGGCGAGCTGGCGACGTATCGTTGGGTTCTACTTTTTTTTGGTCTGCCTTTGGCCAGCCTTTCTTCGCCAGGATTCGATAGAACATTTTTGTCCGCCAGTCAATTTTTTTCTGCTACAGGCACTTTTTTGCGGCCTTTTTCTTGGAAAGAGCGGTCTTCCACTGTATTTGATCCCGGATGGCGGTCAACAAGGAGGGCACCGATGGGCGCATTCGCGGGCGATTGGCGAGCTGAGCACTGTACCAGTGTCCCTCCTACCTTCTGGACTATTTTTTCTACATTCGTGTCTCGTGGAAACAGATCGAACATTTTGACAAACGGCTTGATAAACTTATTTTTTTTTCCTTTGAAAGTTTCTTGACTGTGATCTCCAGTCAAAATGATCAGCGTTTGCCGACCCGGCCTCCGACCCATGAGCCGACCGGCCCCACCAGCCGGCCGTACATCACGTACATTTGAAATGACTGGATTTGCCGCCTATTTCGGCCGATGAAAATTCAAATCAAGTTTTAGACAACGTTTTTTCGTATATAGCATTGATGTAAACTTAATTCTTTTCTTTTGTTGAGGGGGGAGGGGTACAACTTCTTCTCATTAATTTTGGGGTGTCAGCCCCTCTCTTTCGACAGCCATGTACATAGTTCCGACTATGTTCTTTAGTTTAGTTGCAGTTTGACTTTTATTATGGCTGTCAGTGACTTCCTGGTTCGAAGGAGAACTGTCCAGCTTGTGGCTGTGGGAATGGCTGGTTGGGTGTCGCTGTCATGAACATAATTAAGGGAGACATGGTGTGGTCTTCTGGTAGCTTTAACCGTACTCCTGCGTTAACCGTCATAATTCTCTCGATTCAATGAACCCTGGTCACTTGCAATTGTTCAAAATAATATACAGCATGTCTTCTGTACAAGACAAGAGTTCACATAAATCTTGGATTTGCTCTGATGAAAAGCCCATGGCTCGAAGTTGCTCCGCTGGCTCCGCTGTTATCCCCGAGGTGGTGGATGTGCCCGTTGGCTGATTTGCTTCCGTAGTGGGAAAGAGTAAAGACACATAGTTCTCTGCAAACATTTGCTTCTGCAGAAATCAAAACAAAGTTCAGTGTACAGTTTCTTGGTTGTATTGTTCGACTGATCAGCACCCTTTGAAGCATTTTTATTAGCCAGGAAAAGTAGGATTCACGTTCAGAACCTCAAGAACTACGCCAAATCTCAGAGACATGGAAACAGTTTTTTTTTGCTAAAGCTTTCTCTTAGTGCAAGTAAAAGTTAGACATCACAGCAGTGCGCATCATTTAGTATCACTCACCAGTTCTTTGTGTGCATGACAAACCCACAATGGCCATCCTCTAGCGTTGTGAAATTTTAAGGAGCGTTCCAGTTTGGTCGCTGGGACACGGACGAGAAGCGAGAACAGAGCTTGGGCGCGGTTCTGTGTGGTAACAAGACAAAACATCACTAGCTGTCACCCGCACACATGCTTAACAAGCCCATAGAAATGGATGAATCACCCAGCCAAAAAGGGAGGAGATTGTCTTTTATTCAGGATTATAAGCAAGGACAGGCTGGAGGTAGTGGCACATCAACTCAGTGGCATGCATGCACACATACGTAAGGGTGTGCACAAATCCACACATACACATACACACACACACACACACACACACACACACACACACACATACAAACGCGCATACACACAACTACAGACCGGCACACGAACAAACACATGCATACTGTCCAATGCAATGTGTGTGCTTTTTCATCGATCACGGCACAAACCAGCTTATGGCTATCATTGTATGCATGCCAGATATTGATCAGCTGCAGATACAGACAGAAGTACTATATAGCTATATGAATTGAGGCTCCTGGCTCACTTCTGATTAATTTCTGCCAAATGATCTTCCCTGAAAAATGGTTTGAAAATCCGGCACCATTTCTGATCAGTCTTTGCCCACCTTTGATCTTTCCTGGACAATGACTTCCATTAAAATCCTAGCTCACTTCTGTGAAATTCCAGTAAATATCTCATCGTTTCCGGAAAAGTCCTATCAAATTTTACAGATTTCTCCTGTAAAGTTTCATTGCATTTTCAGAGAGATGTATGAGAAATAAAGATCTAGCATAGATATCATTTCCACTCCTAGTCACTAGATGTATCCTAAACACAGAACAGAATGCCATATTGGTAACTATAACTAAACATTTTTTGTTTCATTTTTCATGCACCATCTCTGTGATGAAGTAACCATTTTGATACCATCCACCCATTTTATAGTTTTTCGTTCATATACAGGAGTATCACTATCTCTGTGAAGCTGACCGTATTCATACCTTCATAAACTTAATTGTTTCATCTATATTATGCAGGCTTATCGCCATCTCTGTGAAGCTCCCCATTTTGATCCCATTTGATGTTTTCCTTTTTTTCATTGATCACTTCAACATTTGGCTTAACTCCATCTCGATGAAGTAAGCCATGCTGATACCATTCGAATGCTCTGTATTTTTTTTCTTTCTTATGTTTATCTTTATAAGCTAGCATAACAGCATCCATTTTGAGGCGGTCAATAGTTTTCATCTATATAACCTGGTTTATCTCCTCCACAGTGTATTTTTCCTTTTTTATATACCAACGGTTCTGTTATCAATTCTAGTTATTTGCACCGGTTCACCATGACACAAACGCAATTTGTCGTTCGCATACGTAGTTGAGTTCATCTTTGTTTTTTGGCGCTGTTTTATCTTTAAAAAGATTTTTTCCGAAAAATTTGATTTAAAGATTTAAATTTGCTGAGAACTGAAAAAAGAGGCATCAAGTGCAAATAAGAATACAGAAATGACAAATTCTGAAATAATAGCTGGTTTTCTTGAAATCGATACGAAGAAGACAATCCTTTTGCAAGAAAATTTGAACAAATGATGTCATTCAGGCCAATTAGTTACGACGGTAAGATCATGTTGGCGAAAAATGAGAAATGTATATGCCTATTGTGGCATAGCAGAATATGAAAATAAATGCTCGTACACCTTAAATGTTTATTTGAATGAGCTGTGTGCAGAAAAGGCAAAATAGTTGGAGGAGATTTCATTCGTACTATGATGACAAATGGAAATGTATAATTAAGGTTAGCAAAATTGACTATCGATCTTTTCTGCAATTTGGTGTGCCTGTTGAGGGAAAATGTTTTCCTGCAAAAGGCTTTGATCTGAATGAAAGGGAGATACCTTTTGTACAACCTGCAACAATAACCAGTCAACTTCCCAATCACTCAGTAGATTAAATCGCCACAAAAAATAGTTCGCTGCGCTGAACATTACTTCTTGTTGGCCGAGTGCAGCTGTCAGTATTGAGGGCACTCGGCATTGCACGTGACAGCAGCATGCATCGACACCTCCATAGTTGTCTTCTGTAGTAGGGCATTGTGCTGCCTTATAGATTCGTACACCCACAGCAATGTCTGGGGTAGTGTCCAGGACCAGGCTGTTGCCTTTCTTTAGCACAGTGATGTGTTTTGTGCCTACGATCAGCTGCTCTCTCCGACGAACAGTTATCTTTTCAGGCGACGAAAACTTCACGGCGATGGCATAGCATCTTTAAATACATTTATCCACTGGCTTGTCATCTCTTTCCTGGCTCTGATGAAAGTTGAATTGAGCGAGAAACTGTTTCACTCTCGGCTCAGTGTGACGTTTAAGGTGGTCCTGGATGGTCGTCGTGGATGTTGCCATCACCTGCATTTTAGTCCAAATTTCACCCAGAACCCCTTATCCACCCAACGACCTATATATTTTCTGAAAGTTTATATTGAGTGGATTATTTTTTCAAATTCTGAGGCGTAAAATGTCGCGTGATCGAAGTTATGGCGTCACAACCCTATCGTTAGCACGACAATGCCAGAAGAGAGAAGTTTGGATTCACTTTAGCGGCATTTTGCGGTTCGAGGTGATTTTGGCATGCACGAACATAAGAAGCGCGAAAAAGAGTGTCTCACCTTTTCGATTTCGACCTCGGTATCCCAATGTGGCTCGCCAAAGCTGAGGGCCACCATTCCAAACTTGTGAGCAAATTTTCTGACGTTTGGATACGATTTCGAAAAATCCCAGACGTGCTTTTGTTGTTGTTGCTTACCAAAAGGAGCACAAAATATTTCAAGTGGATCGTGCAGGTGGGTGTGGAAATGAGTCCAAACTTCTGACTTCCATCATTGTCGTGCAAAATAAGTGATTGAGGGTGTGAAAGTGCTCCTTGTATAGTAGTGTGAACGAGGACCTGAATGTGTTCTTTGTATAGTACTGAAGATGTGAACGTGTTCAATGTATATAGTACTGTGAGCAAGGAGGTGAATGTGTTCATTGTATAGTACTGTGAGCGAGGATGTGAGTGTGGTTATTTTATGGTAATGGGAATGAGAATGTGAATTTATATAGTTCTTTGAAAGAGGATGTGAATGTGTGTTCATTGTATAGTGCTATGAATGAGGATGTGAATGTGTTCATTGTATAGTGCTATGAACGAGGATGCGAATGTGTTCATTGTATAGTGCTATGAACGAGAGGATGTGAATGTGTTTATTGTATAGTGCTGTAAACTAGGATGTGGATGTGTTGATTGGACAGTACTCTGAACGAGGATGTGATTGTCTTCTTTTTATAGTAATGTGAACGAGGATGTGAATGCGTACAAGGAAAAAACAGTTCCAAATTATTCTTTGTTGCAGTAGGAGTAACTTTAATTGTCCTTGCCTCTTCAATGAACAGTCTCAACTTGCCTTTGGTCGTATGCAACAACTTAAATCTTTTCAAAAGTTTTTGGCCGGGATGTTTTCCTCATAGTGAAAGCAAAGTGCAGAGAAAGCGCCGAGGTTCCAAGCTGTGATCTTGAATCTTCCATGGTGTGGTCGTGCCATAATCTTTGGCCAGTGTTCACAGATGGGGAGGCCTTGCATGTGGTAGAGTGTACTACGTTGTGCTGATTTCATATTCCCAGCAATAGGCAATCTTTGCTGAAATATCTTCCAAACATGGCCTGAATCGTCTTAGCAAAGCTCTCGGGGTATATCCACGGACATTAACAAGCCGGGCCAGAATGCTATCTGTCTTCAAGATGGCATGAACAGCATGGTTGAACCTGCCGTCGATGAAGATGGCACGAACAACATGGTTGAACCTGCCGTTGATGAAGAGAATCCTGCTTAGGTGTGCACAAGTATTCCTTTGTGGTTTTGGCTCCTTTGCCTACAGTTAATTGGCTTCTGTTTTGATTCTGTGGCATTTTTGATCCAAGGACTTGGCAATGACCATCAAAGTACTTACTCCTTCTCTGAACCACCGCAAGAAAGAACTTGGAACCGCTTTCCTCACAAAACCCATTCAAACCCTCATTCACACCACTACATCATGCATCCTTGTAGAATTCGCTGCTCACAATTTTGTCACTCCCACAGGTACCCCATACGCTCACATTCTCGCACAATACACTCACGGCTTCTTCGTGCATTTTCAGTCTTGCGCTAGGTCCCAAACAAACACACTCCTTCCTTCATGAAAGAGCCAGTCCTAACCCTAGCTGTCGAGTTTCATTACTCAAGAGATTATAAAACCAAAAACTGCTGACGATGGTGTTGACACTGAAGTGTACATTCTTTGATCACTAGAGTGTCGATAATCAGTCTTGAGATTAATTTTTCAATGATGAGAGTGGGTTCGAAAATGCTGCTTCAACGATTAAAGACCAGGCCCAGCAGACAAACATTAAATCCTATCCGCAGGACGTTTGTGAGGAAGACAAAGCACCATGAAGACTTTACCTTCGCAAATTCGGCATTTCCTGACTGATTTCGGATCTGCTTCCAATAGCGATCTCCCAACCGTGAGAAAAGATAATGAAGCATGCTTGAAATTTGTGAAAGGCTTTTCTAAAGAGGGTGAGGGGGCGAGGTGGGAAGAAAAGACAGAGCGGAGGGGAGGTTCATAAGCCAAAACTTAAACCAAAAATCTATGTCATAATCTAAGCCCGTTCTTTGTCATACTATAAACCCTGATCATTTAGGTTCCAATTATATTTCAGTGTTATTTCGGTAACTGCTAAAATATTAGTAATTGAATTCTGACATTTCACTTGATGAAATAGAGAGCTTCATCTCGGCCTAGGCGTACGCGATGCTGCAGAAGGGCCACTACCAAAATGCAGTTCTCAAAGAAACAGCGATTTCATTTCACAACGAAAAATGAATGCTACCGAAGTTTTCTTGGATGATGGGAATTTATGCATTCATCTGAGCTATTTCACACTGGGTCCTCCTCTTCATCTTCCTCACTATGATCTCAACTTCTTCTTTCTGTTATTCTCATGCTCTTAATTCCCTCCCTCCTCTGTCATGGACCTCCTCTGCTCCTTCTCTCTGACACATCTTTGCTCTCCTTTATGCACACGTTCAGAGTCTTGTGATCAGGGCCAAAGCTGATGTACACAGACATACCTCCCTGAGCAAGCCTGGAATGAAGAAGTTCCACTGAACAAGCTTGACACATAATCGCACGATGTTTGGCAGAAGTTCCTGGACCTACAGGGGAAGGGAGAAATGACTCTCGCAGAAAGAATAGGGCCTGGTTATTCCGGCCAAATAAACCAGCCACTTAACATCATACAACAGTAAACAAAGATTGAGCCTTACACATAAACTGGAACTGGCTGGAGTTTGATACCTGTGTGTGATGTTTGAAGTTTGAAGCTCTTAATCTATACCATTCTGAGGTAGAAGAAAGAAATAGCCTTGCTCTTACAAAACAGAAAATGGACCGTGACAGGAAAAGGTGGTTGTTCTCCCGGCCGATCGGGCGATGCAGTTCCAGGGAAGCTCGATAGAACTGCTGCCAGGTTCGCTCGTGAAGGGTTTTGGCCAGCTGGAAAAACACCTGCCAACGACAAACAAGAGAGTGAAACCAACGGGAAAGAGTGTCATTCTCTAGCTTTTAAGGAGGTGCGAAACAGTTTTTTTTTTTGCTAGATGTTAAAGTTTCCTTTTTTTACATAAATCCAGTCCATGTGATTCCTTTAGCTGATCTCTGCAGAGAAAAGTATGGGTCACCAGGTTCGTTTGCGCAGTGGAGCTGTTTGAAATCAGGCCCATCTTGTATGCGAGCATATGAGAATGACTCATTCTTCAAGACATTTAATCTATTTTGAACATATTCTAGATGTTCAAGTTTCTTCTAATGGTCACGTATGAAGCTCTAGCTACCAACTACTCTGATAATGTGCAGAAAAGCATATGTCACCAAGCTAGTTTCTATGACCCATAGCATTTTGATAGCGAGAACATTGGCTTTGATCACCCTGATTGGCATGGATCAGAATGAATATCACCAGGAGAGGTGAAATCTTGCCAAGAATTGAATGAATGTACACTGATACACTGAGAGATGTAAAAGGAAGAAATATATTACACTATGTACACGCAGAGAGCCATTCATTCTGGTTGAGGATCACACGGGAGGAACGGCAAGGGATCGAAACTGCTTGTTCAGAGCACATATAACTCTGTCACACTTTGTCACTCTCATTTTGCTGCCCACATTCTCACCCAACAACTTCTTCAGCTGACGGTCCCCGTCCATTTCGCATGCCAAGTGCAGGTGAGCATATGACAAACCACAGCCAGCAATCTTCAGTGCCAAGCCATCGATATCCCTTAGCACCGTGCTCTCCTTGCCGCACAGCTTTGTACATACTCATGCAATGCATGCACTTTGCATGTTGCGACGAGCATGCAGCTGAGGGCGGTCACGACTTGTAGGCACTGTATACGAAGGCTGGTCCCGACCGCATATGCGTGCGGAATGCATGCATTTTCAAAAATTCGTGATGCGCCAAAAAAGATGCGTAGTCGAAACTGTTTCGAGCCTCGTTAAAGAGTTTTGTTTTCATAGAGGAAGAACCAGATGGTAGGTACCACAGGTATAGTTGCAACAAGTACTAGGGGCCTGGCTTCATAAAAATACAACTGTGCATGACTGCAAACTTGTGCCAAAGCGCAAACAAAAAAGCTATTGTTTCTTTTGCTATCTGATTGGACATAGCACGTATGCTACAAATACCATGGCGCTATCCACGCATTCATGTGTTCTGTGTCATTGTAACGATTGTGACAGGCTGAGTTTGTTAGACGTTGTTATACAAAAATTTACACTTGACTCCCTGAGGGCAGAGGAGGTGCTTCCTTGGTGCTAACTGCTTACAGCACGACACATTCTACTGCTAATGATTTCACCACCCAACCCACAACCAGAACTACAAGTCACTAAACTGCCGAAATACTTTGCAGGCTCAACAGCACAAACAACTTGGTGTCATTTTGCCTAGCGCTCTCTTCTAGTCACCCCACATTGATTTTCTTCCTTTACACTCTTCTGCTATGTTTGCTGTTCTCCATCATCTTTCTTCCCAATGCACTTTCACCCCTCGCTGTCCGTTTAATTATAAAAGTCTATTTCAATTTTATCCATCCGGCTGTGCAGTATGGTTGGCATATCATGGTGTGGTCTGCCCCTCCGCCCTTCCCGTTTACTGGAAGGAGTTCAACAGAAAGCCATGTCTGTCTGTGACATTGATGCCTCGTCTATTCCTCTGATGTCTCCATGTCAAAACGCTATTCTTGTGAAACTCTTCCTCTCTCTCCTTGACAACAGCGTTCCCGATTGTTTTTCCAACTTTATTCCTGGCCTTCCTTCAAACTGCTACAGATATGCTCTCTGTGTAACTCACGTGCAATTTGACTTCCCCATCCTCGCTCCTCTTTGCTGCTATCGTCACCTTTGTACCTTGTTGCTTCTGATTACAATGGTCCTCCCTAAATTTAAATTTATAGTTTAGATAGCAAAACCTCATCCTTTGTGTTAACATTTTTCTCAGCGATCTTTGCTACTGGATAAAAGAATATTTTAATGGTAAGCCTTCGTGGCCACAGCCATTTAGCACTATTCTCTTTCCTCTTTACTCAACTTGAACAAAGTTCAGCTTAAACACGATGCCTTGCAACCGTAACTAAGCTGGCTTTGGGACAAAATTTTTGCGGACATTTTCTCCTTTTCGGGTCCAAACTCCGCCTTTCTCTTTGTGCCTCTCGGCTGTTTTCACTCTTCTCCTCTTGACTGTTGTTCATTTTGATTTTTCTTGCGATTTATGAAGTATGTTGGGTCGCCATTTTGGACTCGTCAAGAACTTTATATGATTATATAATTATATGAACGTTATCATCTACTAACTCAACTGGCCGAGAACTTAGACCAGGTTTGCCTTAATAATGAGTAACACATCCCTATTAAGGAAGTTTATATTGACAGATACTGTATGAAATGAAAGTCATATCATTAGACTTGGTTAATTAGCTCTATTCAGTTCTTAGATTATAATCGCCAATGATCCCAGTTCAGAAGCGTTGGACTCCTTTGGCAACATGAAGAACTTGGTGGCTCCTGTGCTGAATCAGATTTTCAGGAAAATGAAAGACAAGGAAGCTTTAAGGAATGGCTTAGCAGTGCTAGGTTGTAGATTCCTCTCGCTTCGCGTTGTGCAACAGTTGACTATAACATAAGTGCTAGGTGTCCAGCAACAAAGCAGTATACATTGAATGTATACGTTGGCCGTCATGTTGCCATGGCGATTGGACGGCCATCGTCTACGTTTACTGTGCATACCCGGCTAGCATGTTAAACTAGTCCATTCCGCTTACTTCGATTTGGACTGTGACAAACGACTTGGGGTTATCCACCGCAGCTGTTGCAGTTTTCTGAAAGTTGGAAAGCAGAGAAGATAGATGAAGGATTGGCCGTTACTGAACGATTCAAAGAAGGGGGTGCCAAAGAATTACTCTCCGCAGCAGAAACTTTTTGTTCACCTGACAAGCTTCTCACTTGTCTCTGTTTAAAGTTGTGCACTGCATATTGCCCAGCATGCACCCCAAAACGCTCAAATCTCTGCAGTGGGGGAGGCTATGCAGCACGCTTCCAAGCATTTGAGCCACCGGGTTTCTCCCTGCAAATTCAATGTTGGGAATAGGGCCTGGTTATGCACGTTCTAAAGTGGCGTGAGTCGTTGAGATCAATCCACGAAGCCATATCAGCACGTGAGAGGCATTCGCGATCCTTTCATACAAGAAAAAAAGGGACAATTCAGCTTGTGAAATCAAGATGAGAGCCTTGCGAAAGTGGAAAACTCGCAATAGCTATCTTCTGGGCCTGTAGAGCAGGAGCACCAATATACCCCAAGGGGGTGAGATCTGGAGCGGGAGCGAGAAGGCCCCTTCGCAGTGTGCAATGACGACGCCGCCGGTGACGACGACGACTACAATGACAAAAACATGGTTTGTCAACTTGCAGAAAAAGAGAGACAACGTGCACGGCGGAATTTGCTGGCAATTTCGATCAGACGTTCACACCCGACGTAAGAGTTCATGGGCAGAGAAGAACAACAAGAAATAAAGAGGCTACAAGTGCAACATAGGATTAATTTCATGAAGAGGAATGGAGTTGACAAACCACGGCAGTGTTTCTTTGAACTAAAATACATCAAGAGCATCTCACAGAGAAATAAATGCACATTGTCAGGCGCTTTGTGATGGAGCAGGATTGTAGTAGAAATTATGTACTTGTGGAGCACTCAAGCCCTACATGAGCTGCAAGCTTGGAGCTCCGGAAAAGGTTTCATGATAGTGCCAGGAAAACGGAAAAATTCAAATTTTATGCCACCACTTTAGGGCAAGCCTTTAGCTGACGTACCCAAATTTCAGACGCAGGTTGTCTTTGGTGAAGTTCACGGAGGACTACTCCTTGCACCCAATCGACGATAAAGTCAACAAGAGTTCGGAGGACGTCTTTCTCTCCAGTCAAAGAGAGGAAGAATGTGAGAAACACCATCGAAGCTTCGTCCAGGCTCCAGTGAGGTGGTGAAGAAGAGCTCTTAATTGCACAAATCACTTCCATGGCGAGAGAAAGACCATACTTGGTGTCTACTGTCCAGAACGTCTGAACAGCAAACCAGAAAAGCTGCCTCTGGACATGAGTGCTAGATATGCCCAACAAGCGTGAATAGGTGTCATGGTCTAGCCCTGACTCTCTAGAACGATACGCTTGACTCAACAATGGGCCACAGAAGATACTGCGAGTTGTGCATTTGGCATGTGACTGGCTTGGGACTGTAGTTTGCTGGACAGGGGTGGTAGAAGATGACAGAAAGTCATCGACGGTCTTATTCACAATTCCAGCGTGCAAAAATGCCAGCGAAAGCTCTTCTAGGACCATCGCTCGACTAACCAAGACACAAAAGAGATCGTTTGACTGCTGCTGCGTGATGTTTCCAGACTTCTCCAGATGATCAAGGAGAGTTAGAGATTTTCGAAGAAAGGTTATCCCCATCTGGCTTTCTCCACTTCGCCAAAGAGCAGCTCCATATTCCGCCATCAGACTCACCAAAATGTTCGACCGTTTCAAGCCGCCCTCTTCTGTCTGGATGGCCTTAGCGAACCAACCACATGCCTCTTTCGCATTCACCAGCACACTGTAACAGCCTCTTGCTAACCAGGTTGCCAACGAAACAGTGTCTTCGTTTCCAAGGCCAACTGATCTCTCGTAGAAGGCCTTCATCATTGAGAGGAATGAAAAGGAAATGACAGTTTTGTGTGGCTTTGGAATGAGGCTTGAATCTGAGCAGACTCCGCAAAGAACTTCTTTCAGGGCTTTACACAGCTCCCGTGGTTCAGCTCCTGAGAGGACATTTTGACAAGACCCATTCAGCACTGCTTCTTGGACCAGCTGCTGCACACTAACAGCAGTCCTGCCGAACTCTGGCAAGCACTTTGCCAGCCCGGCAGAGCATAGCTCTTCGAGAAAAGCTTGGCGGTTTTCTGCTCCAATCTTCTCAAGCAAAAATCTGGCATGTGTCGAGGCTAGACCAGGTGAAAGCGTTTGACGGCTTTTCATCTTGTCCAGCAGCTGTCCAAGGATTGACCATGGAACGTTTCCACCTAAAAAGCACAGCACTCGGAGTGTGTTGAGAGACTCTGATGCCAGCTGGTGCACAATCCACTCCACCGTGTCACTGAGATCTCTCTGAATAATGCGCTGGTATGGATTAGCACCATCACTAAACAAGCCACTTGTTAGCCTGCTGCCAATAAAATCAAGGCTTTCAACTGCTTGCCCTATTTCTCCACGCGACTGCTTCTTTGCATGCTCTCTGAATGCACCCACAGCCAACTCCAAGGCCATGGGATTTCCTCCCAATGAGTTCTGCACCCAATTTATGGTATCCACGGGCCGGCGTGACAAGACTGCTTCGAATGTTGCGTTTTGTGTACTACACAAGCCAGATTTGATCATGTGCAAGCTGTCAGCGGTACACAGTGGTCCGAGATTGAACACATGCGCATCTCGACATAAAGGCAGCTCAGAGGGAACACATCGCCGGGTGGTGACCAACACATGATGCCGCCCATCTGGGACGTACGAGGAGAGGAGGCTAAAGTCATGGACATCATCGAAGATCAGAAGAACTGCTTGTGCGCTTTGACTGATGGTACGTAGAGCACTGACACTGTTTGCTGGAGATGATGGACAGAGCGTGGAGGCTGCGTGAATTACTGCCAAATCGAGAGTGCTACGAACTGTCGAAGGAAGCAGAAATTGAATAGGACAAACGGGTTGGAGCTTTTTGGCGATAAATCCTACAAGTGCACTTTTTCCAATCCCACTCTCTCCTGTAACGATAACTCGAGACATGTTTGGGCTCGAGTGGATGTGTGTGATGATTTTTTCGCACACTTTATCCCGACCCCAAAAGCCACACAGTGGTTTCGGGATAAGGGCGTAAACATGGCTTTGGATTACTCCTTCAGTGTCCGTCTCAAGAATTGTTCGCAGAGATAGTGTGTCTTGCTCGCATAATGAGTTTGTTTTCTTAACTCTCAGCCTTGCATCTTTCTCTCTAATTCGCTTTAGGAGAGTTTCAAACTGCGAGCGAAGCTTTTGCGCATGTTCAGGGTCGACATTCATTGCTTTCAGTACATGAATAGCCGACTTAAACTTGCAGCGCAGTGCGGATGCTTTTAAGGCTTCTTGCTTCGAATGAGCGATAATGTTTCTCAGGCCAGATTTTGGGCCAACAAGCTGGTCAAGGTAGGAAACAAACTGCTTCCGACCATTTTCCAGTGCCCTTTTCTTGTCTGTCGATATGCCCATCGCCAAGTGAAGCGAGTTGTCAAATTTGTCTTTCAATGCCAGGCGAAGCATAATTCCGATTTCCTGCAGGTCCAACCTTCTTTTCGGAAGGTGTGTCTTCTGCTGGGCTTCCTCCGTTTCTCCTGCCTTGTCAAACAAGCAGCGAACTGGCCCTTGCAGTTGATCTTCCAGACAGTAGAGCAGTTTGTAAGCAAAGACAGCCATGGCGTCACGCTGCATGTTTTCATCAAGGAGGTTTAACTCCATTGTAGGCTTGCAGCTTTGCATGGTGCTCCCTGCTCTGGACTGCGGCGTCCCGGAATTGTTTGACAACACACAGCTCGCAATCTGTTTTGCGTACCGCAATGTGCATGAGGAATGGTTGCAGCTTGGTGCCATGATGTCATCAAAGATATGTGTGCAGGCTGCTTGGCTGAGGTCGGTGAAGACTGATGAAGATGACCAGGCACAGCTCATGCACTTCTTTCCCTTCTCCGAACGGACAATAATTGAGGTGAGGCTTTGCAGACATGTGAAGGCCTTTAGCTCCTCTCGGATCGAGATGGTGTGCATGGTGTGAGCAGCTTTCAAGCGGAAGCAGTAAAGAAAAGAAAGGTCGTACCGCATTGTGTCCTTGCGGCCAATCACCGAATCCAACGCTTCGCAGTCGTGCGAACACTGTCCAAGCTGGCGAAACGAACCGCACACCGTTCTTCCTCTTGGTCCGGCTGCTCGCTGAGCGAAGACATCGAAGAACCTCACCAGGGTCTCTATCAGTAAATAGAAATCCAGCTGCCCGTTGACTTTCTTGGGCACCGAAGGCACTTGTCCGCGTGACTTTCTGCCGAGGGAGCTCGCAAGCCGTTGTAGCCAGGTATCACCGAAGACATCGCTTAGGACGGCCTTGATTTCAGCGGTCCATTCCTTTTCGACCACGCTCTGGACTCGCCGCAAGAGGAAAAAGAGGAACTCGTGTGGCTTCAGGCTTGCTTCAAATACAGAGTTCATGACCAGACGTATCCTCAGAGTCTGGAAATTATCGAGTAACTCGAGCCCGGCAGCCCAGCAGATACAAGATGCGTGTCACAAGAGTTCTACCTGGAAACTGGTTGTTGAGCCATGGTGATCGACGCAGGCGATTGCTCGAACGTATAGATATTAGGCTCCGAAAAACTTCAAGCAAGCCGCTTTTATGGCAATAGCTGCCGCAGCCGGCCAGCAGAAGCCTGCGTGTTAGAGACTGCACGGAAATGGACAGCAAATAGCCACGCACCGGCGACTTTTCGAGATGCCAGGGTGCCAGACTTTGCGATTGACTGAGTGGGTTCATCCCCCATCGTGAGCACGGTGGTGAATATTTACCGTGGCGCCAAGTCAGTTAGTCGACAGGACAGTCGTTCAACCCACTACTTTAGCCAGAACCGTGTCAACCGGGTCACGGACCCGGTTCGTAAGAAAAATGGCCTGCTTGAAGACCTGCACCGGGTCAGGTGACCCGCAAGGAGATTACCTCGACCCGAACAACTTGCTACAGTTCCGAGGCCTCACTCTGATTCGAGTCAGGTTAGGTTGGGGCTTTGGTGCCAGCCATGGTGTGCCAAGCTGCTATCCTTTCTCTTTCTCTCTATCTCTCTCTCTCTCTCTCTCCGTCTCTCTCTCTCTCTATCTCTGTCTCTCTGTCTCTCTGTCTCTCTGTCTCTCTGTCTCTCTGTCTCTCTCTGTCTCTCTCTCTCTCTCTCTCTCTCTCTCTCTCTCTCTCTCTCTCTCTCTCTCTCTCTCTCTCTCTCTCTCTCCCTCTGTTTGTATCTTTTTGTCTTTGTCTTTGTCTGTGTGTGTGTGTCTCTGTCTCTCTCTGTCCTCCCCCCTCTCTCCCCTCCTTCTCTCTGTGTTTGTCTGGTTCTCTCTTTCCTTCTCTCTCTCTCTCTCACTCTCTCTCTATCTGTCTGTCTCTATCTGTCTTTAAATTCGTTTCTGTCTCTCTTTCTCTGTGTCTCTCGCTGTCTTTTCCTCTCTCTCTCTCTCTGTGTTGTCTGGCTCTCTCTTTCTCTTTCCCTCTCTCTCTCTCTCTCTCTCTCTCTCTCTCTCTCTTATTCACGTTCGCAGGAGTAAAGTTGGAAATTCGACCGGTTCTCCCACTCCATGTAAGAACCTTAGGCTAGGGCGCTAAGATTCGGGGTGCTTACTTTGGTGCGAAGCTACTGCTGTACTCGACCTGATGTGTGTTTGCCGCTGATCAAAATAAGTGCGGTACTCCACTATACACTTAGCAAATCTTTTTCGTTTTACTTGTCTTTCGCCGTCATTTGAGGTTTGAAGGACATTTTGGCCCGGTTTATGCATCGACTGCGCAAAACCTGGAAGGTCTTCGTTCAGAGTAAGAAGTGAAAACATCGCCATGATAGCCACATTTGTCCGGATCGAAGGGGAAGAAACTCGCTCATCGTGAAGACGTTGCACCGCGAAGAAAAACAGTGGCTGGAGTTCAAATCTACCGTTTGGCATACACCAAGCTTGAAGGGATGCAAACCAAGTCTCTGATTTAAGCCGGCTCCTGCATATTCGAAAATTTTAATCACCCATCTGACTTCCTCCAGGTGAAGGAGCCAACTGGAGCCTGTCAATCGCCTTATCTACGGCTGCGTGGGAACGTAATGACTTAGAAAGGGCTCTAAATTTTCCCTTTTCGGCATTTCTTTGCTCTCCTCTCCGGCTAATCGCTCTTTTTCTCCTTGGATTTTTCTCTATTTTTCAAGTTTTTTCGTGGAATGCATGAAGAAAATCAGATTAGGCCGCCTAGTCCGCTTCCGGCCATGGACTCCCGGTAGCTTTACTACAACTTTTGTCCCGCAACTTAGAACCAGGTTCACGGTCTCATGTTTCACTTCGCAGAACGGCAACGGTACAGCACACATGCACACTGATGCAGAGCAGGAGGAGGATCAAGAAGCAGGATCTTGTGAAATAGAAAATTGAAGCTCGTCTTGCGTCAAAGACTGTGCTTTCCAGCCTTTAAACCAATTTCGCCTGGGTGTCTGGCCAGCCATCTTAGCTCATGGCGCGAGATGTAGAGGGTGCGGCTGGGTTGGCCTGACTTCACAACCTCAGGCAGGGAATTCGACTTGATTATTTTCTTGGTTGTTAGTGTGCGCTTCAGACCACAGCCCAATATTTCTCTCCCACTCAGAGCCTTCTTATCACTGTACTGTTCACTGACCTTTTACCAGGTAGCGCAACATCATTCATGGTGGTGAGCTTTCGTCCCTTTCTGTACTCCACTACAGCCAAAATGGCGTTGACCAGCACGGGTCAACCGTCACGTATATTTTCGTGTTCGGCTGGAATCCTTGAGTGCATGGGGATAATGTAGGGTGGCATGTGGCCGGCCGTAGAAGAAAAAAATAATCCGACCAGGGCATTGACCCGGCCTCTGGAAGTCATTTTCTAGCGAAAATACTCCGGAAGCGAATTGATTAAAATTGGCAGATCTGGTCCAAATCTCCCAGTTTTTGTCAATTTGCTTCCGGACCATTTCTCCTGGCTGGCCGCCAATTGAGCTTTCCGTGACCCCTTTTCCATCGGAGAAGGGGAAAATCCGTATTTGTGATCAGGTGGTTGCAAATTACGAAGCACCCCTTTCCTTCATATTGAGCAACATGAAGGGAACCTTTCGAAATTCAGCCCTCCTTTCCATATTGACCAAGAAAGTTCTTCACAGCTGAATGACACGTGCCTACAGAATTGCGACGTGCCTTTCTCAGCCCGCTGGTCCGCTTCGATCAGAGCGTCTTCCTAGAAAGCGAACGTGGTTGATGACTAAGGGCACGGTATAGCGACGCTCTGCAATGCAGAGACTTGGCTTGCTGGCTTCTTGCTTGACTTGCCTTTACTTGCGCGGTTTCACGTCTTAGCTTTCACGCAGAGCCCATTCATTCCATCTCAATGATCCGCCCCGTTTATCCCGCCCAAGTGGCTATTATGACGAGAGAGAGAGAGAGAGAGAGAGAGAGAGCCTGGGTGAACGTGCTAAGGGAAGAAAATAAACCTGCAGCAATAGCTAAAGAAAAGATATGTGAGAACGGTGCGCAATTTTTCTCGAAAATACCGACCGTGGGTCGGCCCTCTGTCTTTCCCACTGGATTCAAGGTTAATGATTCGGCATTATCCATGACTGACTGTTTTTCTCACGATGCTGATGGCAGAAGCGGCCAATCATTTAAAGGGACACTGTCACGGGAGATCCTGGGTACGAGGTTGGCGAGGAAATTAATGGCACTAGCTTTCCAAAACTTCACGTTTCGCACGCTCGCAATCCTCCCTTGATTTACCCTCAAAATGCCTCAGTATTCTTCATGTGGAATGACAATTGCAAAGAGTTTGGTGTGTTGTATGTGTAAATTCAGTGGAGGAGAAACGTCGTAGCCATGATCTACAATGTGTAGTATCTGACGTGTTGTACGCGTGCTTACCCAACTGCGCTATTCCAGCGGTTCGGCGACCCTCTTGGAGCAAACGAAGGAGCACTAATCAGGTGGCCGCCCTTGACCCTCTTCCTTTTTCAACCTCACCGAAGTGTTCGGTGTCGAGCTCGCTCGCTTTGTCAAGTCGCGCCTTTCCCGCTCCGGCTGCTCAACTATGCGCTCGGACCCCGTTCGGGTCGATGTCGTTGGCGGCCAGCTGGATGCTAGTCAGCCGCGATGCTTCCTTCCACGCACGCGCATAAAAGTGATGTACGCACGATCAGCGGTGCGGTGTTGCAAAAAATTGGTCGTGTCGATTCACATGTACATGTATATTGAGCGAGTCATCTCGCCGTGTGCAGTCATGATCATCACTTTCACTTTCTGTATTGATCTCTACCTGCTCTTGTCCGTGATTCTCCTACCCTAGATTCTATCCAAAGCATTTTGCTACCCTGATTTGCATCCTGCGTATTGCTATCACCCTCACATTCCATACGCGCAAGCACCCACCCATCCACACATATTCGCATGCTATATAGTTCTCACCCTTCAAAATAGTCTCGTCCCATCTTGCAAGTGGGTGCAGCAAAAATAACATCATGAATCATATGGCGATGGTGCTTTTGTTTTCGCTCCTTCCAATAGCTCGGCATAGAAAACCTGCCATCCGCGACTTCGGCCAGCTTTGCGAAGGCACGATCTCTAGAACACGCATTTTCCCCTATTCGTTTCCAAATCTCAGCTCGGTCGACCTTCTCCACAGCGATTTCGCAGCTCGGCCAATCGCTGCAGCCCATGTGCACACTTCCTGCGTCTAGCTCGGCGTACAAGTAATAATTATCCTATAATCTTGATTGAGAGAGGTCAGCCGATCGATTTCGACAATGGAGCAGGCTACGTCGAAGCGGCCGCGTTCAAGCGTAGCTGGGCCGGGCCATCGTTTTAATTAACACAATGCATCCCATTCAAACATCGGCAGGCATGCACAGAACAAACTCATTCCATTTCAATTATTATTTTAGGGTAAGAATAAAAGTTCTTGAGACACGAAATGAGAAAAGAGACGGATGTTGCTAGAAGACGTTTTGGCGTAAAGGTTCTTCTAGGCGCGTATGAGTGTGACTATTGCGTGCATGTAAAGGTTGTTGGTGTGGACTGAAGAGAAGGAAAGGCAGACACCAGGAGAATTCAGTTCATGGGGTGGTTAAACGAGAAAGCTGATTCCTAGCTGCTCTTATCAGCGATTCAACTGTGGACATCGCTTGTGGATAGCGAGAGCCTGTTCAATGGGGAGATGGAGGGCGTCCCGGCGTTGGGAGAGAACCCTGAACTCATGGTGAACCTTTTATGACCAGTGGAAGCTACCAGAAAACGTTTAAACTGAAACCAAAGCTTCTTGTCACTTTGTTAACCCTACAACAGCCGCGATTCCCCCTGGTCCTTAAACCCAGAAATGCATTGTTAAAGGTTGAAACATTTTACTTTTTGACATCAGTTTTTCCTCCAACCTACCAACAAAATAAAGGGATGAATAACGGTGAAGAACGTCCTCTAAACGAGTGAAATTAATTCTTACTTGTTCCGCATTCTCCCTCAATTAGAAGATAGGGTTCAGAATTTCAAGAGGAAATTCCACCTTTCTTCGAAAGTCGCACAAAAATAAATACATATCATGTCACAATTTTCTGTGAGCTTAAAGTACAGTCTTCATACTTTCGGGTGAACTCTATATTAATGTCAAATGGAAGCTACCAGAAACTGTTTGAACTGAATCGAAAGCTCAGCCTTACCACTTTGTCTACCTGCTGCAGCCACATTTTGCCCTGCCCAGATACCCAGAAATGATCTGTTTAGGGTTGAAAACAGAACTTTGATTCTTTTGCCATCAGTTCTGATAAAATCTTGCAGTAAAAACCACTAATACTAATGCCTTTTTCGATACATGCACAATAGGATCAATGTCTAAGGTCGTAATGATAATAGCTAAGAAAAGAACAGCTTGTCAGTAAAGGTAGGAAAGGAACGGTCGATGAGCAACGTTTTGCCCTGGGCTATTGACAGGCTTGATGGTCAGAGTGTGTTGTGTGCAATTTGGGTAGTAGGTGTTGAAAGTTGCTGGGGGTAATGCTGATATAAGTAAAAACAGTGAATGCATGGGGGGGGGGGGGATCAAAGTAGGTAGTGATAAAAAGTAAAAAGCAGTGAATACATGGGGGGAATCAAAGTGGGTAGTGGTGACAAACAAGAAACAGTGAATGCATGGGGAGAATCAAAGTGGGTAAAATGAAGGGAGGGGGGGGGAAGAATGGAGAACGGTGATGACAGAAACCATAAAGTCACAGATCGGAAGAGC
>JAOWAR010069998.1:0-12723 GCA_028571005.1 Clathrina lutea
AAAACCTTGCACATGTTGCATGCAAAGCCTAATCCGTCCGAAGGACGGGTACTCCGCTAGTATATATATATATATATCAATAACATCAGATGGAAGGAAAGTGAAGTATGAGATCAGGAAACATGTAGCATTTGACCTAGCTAGGATTCGAACCAAGGACCTTCCAGACTAGTCCGGTTTCGAGTCCTAGCTGGGCCAAGTGGTACATTTTTTCTGCTCAGTCTGGAAGGTCCTGGGTTCGAACAACAGGCAAATATGCTGAAAAACAGCAACCTGAAAAAAATCCGGTGCCAGTCAAACCCGGTGTTCAGAGGAAAAGCAAGGTGAAGTGACTTTTGTCAAAAGCTTAAACTTAGATGATGTACAAATACGCAAACTAGGGGTGAAAGACCAGTAGGCACAGAGCTAGGAGCTACATCATCCATCAATTTGACATGCTGATATTGGGCACACTGTCATTAATCTCAATCACCTCTTATCAACTGAACGAGAGGAAAGAAGAAACATCGTGATAGCAATGAGTGAGCCTGTTTGTTTGATTCAAGAGAGGGAGCTGTTGCCACAGGCAGTGCCTTCTCAGAATTATGACGGATCCAGGGTGTAAAAACTTTTGCTGATATAATAAGAATAGTATTTTTCCATTAGATTTCTGCTTTCGATCGTTACATATAGACAGTTGCAAACAAAGTGTACCACTGCTGCAGGAGACTTTTTGCCATTTTCATATATTAAACATGGCAAAAAACATATTGTCAATTCTGCAATTGGTGTATGTGTGTCTCCATGTGTCTGTGTTTGTCCTCTTTTCATTCAAAAGGGCCGAGCCAATTCGTACCAGACTCCACAGGCCAAGTAAGGAACTTCTCCCGCGTGTTCAGGCTAAATGAGGTTGATTCGAATCTTCCTTCTCATGAAACGAAGAAATTCCAGTCCTTCCTGGCCGCCACAGTCAACCCTTGTTTCTTGGATACAATCAGCTGGCACCGCGTCCTTTTTCGTGTCCATGGCGACATGCAGTCGGCAAATTACATTCAATTGCATTTCATGCTTGATTGTGGGTGTCCTCAGGTGGATTGTTGACGTTCACAGAAAACGCAACGCCTTCAAAGATAACCTCGGGCTTAGGGTGATAGAGTCCTTCAGCAAACAGAAAGACAACGCGGAGAGCTGAAGAAAGTGGAGACGAGAGGCAAGCTCACCTCCAAGCTGAATGTGTAGGCACCCGCACGAAGCTGTAACTGTCGCCAAGTAGAAGAGAAACATTTTTAAGATTCACAGCAAAGAAGAGAAGAAACCAAAGAAGAGAAGAGATAGGAGAGGGAAAGTCGACGTTTAGCATCTGAAGGTTTCACCTGATGAAGTCTTCACAGGCGAAACGTCGACTTCCCTTCTCTCTTTCCCTCCTTTTTTGTTTCTGTTTCTTCTCTTCTTTGATTTGAATCCGTAAATGTGGGGAATTGAGGCAAGCTCACCTTGAAACCAACCATGCAGGTACTGCGTTTGCATGAAGCTGTGAATTTGGGGGATTAGAGGTAAGCTCACATGTCAGCCAATTGTGGAGGCACTGAGTTTGCACAAACCTTGAATCCTTGAAATAGAGGCAAGCCCTCCTCGAAACCAATCCTGCAGGCACTGTGCTTGCACAAAGTCTAGAGAGTGGGAAGACAGGTAAGCTTGCCTGCCAAGGTGGGCCAGTGCCACATGATTTTTCTCTGTTTTGGAATCACTGAATCGATCAGCTAGTAAAGGAATAATACCATAATCAAAAAAGAATTATTTCGTTTGCTTTCAAATGCAGCTGTGAGGCTGACACCCCTCTCCGAGTCTCGCACCCTCTCAACGCTCCTAGAAAAGACAAGCTTCGGCATCTCCGAAGAAGTAAGTTTTTTTCAAGGAGACATTGGAAAGGTGTTTGAAAACGTGGAGGACTGCCAAAATGTAGCTACTTGTAGTTGGCATGCATGGAAGGGAGGAATCCGAGTTGCTAACACTCTGAAGAAGTTGGTGCCATAAACGTCCGCTAGTCCCCCGTAATTTTGATGTTTCCTTTAGCAGCTGTGTGTTTTCTCAATTTGAGTATGGTGCAGCCAATTTAAATACCATCAGTTGGTATGTTGATTGGTCATGATCCTGTGTTCCGTAATGCCTCTAATGAGAAGGAAAGAAGATTGAGGCTATGATCATGACTCTGTTGCTTAACTGGAGGGAGACAGAAAGGAAAAATGGTAATGGACCAGCTAGGATTTCAAGTCAGAACATTTGCTGATTTTATTCTGTTGTTTCAGATAATTTCTTTGGAGTATTAATAGTTCAGGTGTCAATTTAGATTGCTTATAGGTTTTATGAGACTTCTGTCCCGATTTGAATATACTATTTCTTGATGATTACTTTCTATCTTGCAAAAAGAGAATCAAGGATACGTTGAAGCCCTACGCTGACATGACCACAGCTCTGCAGCAGGAGGGAGGGTACTGCAAGGCCTCGCTAACAGGATGTACGCCGCCATCCAAATGCAAGTGTAATCTGCGGAAGAATCTCGCACAAAGCCGGCGAAGGACACTTAAAAGCTCAAACAAGGATTGTCTGTGCAAAACAGGGGAATAGACATTTCTGCAAGTCAGATCCGCTTGGACCAACACTTGCCGTGTCTTCTACTGCTCGGTCCTTTTCTGTATGAATAGTTTTCTGGAGATAGTGTCGATGTTCGTTCTTTTCAGCACAGCTAGCACACTATCTAGTTTCATGGAATTTCATAGGTTGGTTTGAGTAGTTAGATTTCTTCTGTGGACTATGATTTCTCAGCATGTCTCTGAACGAACATTGTAATCTTAGCAATCTGATCAATCATCCACAGGTAGAAACTGGAAATATAGTCAACTGGTTCTAATCGTTTCCCTGCCAAGTTTCTTGGACAGTCACTACATGGAACTTTCTACTTGGAACATGTGACAGTTGATAACCCATATAACGCGGTTAACGAACCGTAACCTTCCATATTTTATAATTTAGACAAGGATCACTAGAAAGTGGAGAAGCTATGTAAACACTTTCCTAGAAATGTGAAAGATGAGAAGAAAGGAGAGACGAAAGGCCAAAAGTAAATTTCTCAAACTAAAATAAGTGGTTCAAGAGTTGACTGAAGTTGGACTGGCATAAAAAGAGCAGTAGTAGAAAGACGGAAAGAGCTCAAACGTACAGTGGAAGAGCAGACAGGAAAAGCGGTAGAATGAGAGTTCCTAACTTAATAAGTGGACCTCACTGATACCACTGAAGGCAGCTTGTCTAGAAAGCACACGGGCCTTTGAGCATCGAGAAGACACAACAAAAGGTACAACCCGTGTGATCTGCGGTGCCAAGCCAGAGTTGGTCATGCAAGAGAGCGTCTTCAGGAATGTGGACCTTGTCGTTTTAGAATGACGCTGTCATAATATAACCGCTTTCGCAAAGGATACCTGCGCTTGTTGAAGGCTGATCGGCTGTCAGCTTTCGGACAGGAGACCAACCCTGGACTAGTCGAATCTAGAATAGGCCTTAGCAGCGACTTGGGCAATCTGACAAAAAAAGCTGAATATCCGCTACGACAAGCCAGCCTTCTAAGGCAGTGAAGATTTGAGCCAAAAATGTCGAGACTTGACACGGTTACTCCACCTAAGGTGCTGGTCAATTATAATTAAAAGGTGTTCTGCGCAAATTGACTTTGGAACAGGGTTGTCGTTGAGAAGGAGAGTTTAGGCATACAGTTTGAAGATCTTGGGCGGGAATGGGTAAAAAGTTGGGTAGCCTTAGAGTCACAAAATAAGTAGTCGTGGCCGTGATAGTCCGGGGCCACCTAGCAACGGGTCCGTTGCTGGGAAACTCTGACGCCACTGTGACGTCACACTCCTGTGACGCCACCATGACGTCATCATGACATCACACTCTTTGACGTCAGGTTACATCATGTGACATCATACGTATCTAGTGTCTTAACCGTCTTACCTATGACATCATGCGTATCCTAACCGTTACAATCCTAACCGTCAATCATGTGTATCTAGTATCCTAGTATCCTAACCGTCTAACCTATGACGCAGGTTTTTTCGCTAATTGTTTCGCTAATTTTCATTGGTGACGGTTTTTGACGTTTCTAACGGAAATAATTCGAATTTGAAAAACACCGAAGGCTAACCGACATCTCCGTCAAAGTCGGCTACTCAAAGCTTTCGTTGAAGTTCTCAACTCCGTTGTCAACAAAAAAAAAAATAACCTGCTTCTCGACAAAAGTCACCGTTCTCCACACTCATTCTCGGGGAGTAAAAACCCTTTTATCTCTCCTCCCGATCGGCAAAAAGTAATAATCCCCCATTCTCCATCGAAAAAGCCATGTTTCTCCAAATCTCCGAACACCCCGCTTCTCTGTCGATCGAAGGCTCAAACTGAAGAAATCCCCCGTTCTCCGTCGAAAAAAATCCTCCCTTTCCCCGATCTCCATCGAAAAACACTCCACACTCGCACTCAGCAAAACGCCACGTTCGAAATCGATTCCTGAAAGCCTTCATCGAGGCTCTCAACTCCGTTGTCAAAAACTAATAATAACCCTTTCTCCACACTCCCGCTCGACAAAAGATAATCCTCTGTTTCTCCGTCGGTTGAAATCGAGAGTTTCTCTCTCCAGACGTCGAAGGTCGAAGGTCTAAACTAAAAAAATCCTCGCTTCTCCGACCGAAGCTCCAAGGCTCTCAAAGCCTTCTTCGAAAAGAAAGCCAGGAACTTCATTACCCGGTCCCCGAGTAATTCTCCTATCCGGAGGCTATAAGACTCTGAAAGCCTTCTTCGAAAGCCGAAACTCTAAACATCGATCACTCGAAAAATACTCTGCCTACCGAGTAATTCTCCGTTCGAAGTTCAAACAAAGCCCCGGGACTTCAGGTCCTTCCAACCTCTACCAAGGATTTGAAAACACGACCAACCGTCCAATGATTCCCAAGCTATAGTCCCGACCTGCCGAGCTGCAAATGAGTACGCAGATACGTGTATGCGTGGGCGTCCATGCCAAGCAGCTCAGCCGAACCTTGAAACAAAACACTTTCTCATTTCTTGCCCTCTCGTTCTCCAATTCTTTCTCCCTTCATCACCGTGACCAGCAATCAATGAATATGTTCGAAAGTCTTGCGAACACTCTCCCGGCGGAGATAACCGGAGACTACATCGAGCTTCCGCTCCATTTGAAAAATAAACAAGCATTGATCGAGCAGTCACACCAATATATTTAGACTGGCAGTCAGTGCACGGTATCTAAAGGAGTTTACCCCCAAAATAACTGATTTCCCGTTTACTTTCATGCTCCCTCCTCGGACCAAGGATTAATCGAGCAGTATCAACAATAAAACCTCGCACAATGTCTCACAAAGTATTCGGCAACAGTAAACCTCGCTTCCTCGGAAACACTGCACTTTGACATTCTCACTTCACCCATTGACCGGCGAAATTCTATCTGCAGACCGGAAAATCGTGAACGGTTTGCAAGTAGCAACTGTGTAAAGACTTATCTGTAACCCCGCACTTTTCTCACGTCACCCATTGACCGGTGAACTTCGACCTGTAGAAATTCATGAACCGCTCGCAAGGAACAACCGTGAATGTAGCTGAAAAACTGAAAAATGCCTCTTCTGTAGCCTTCCTGCGATTACTGTTCAAGTGTGATATTTCAGTGACTGTAAAATAACCATTGAAAAACCTCGACAACAGTATCCGGTTAAAACTTTCAATCGAAATCCGTCGTTATAAACGTCGGTGTATCTACTATTCTCATTTTATCCAAATCTCACCAAACTCATCCGAAATATTCCCTACTCGCTTTACCCCGAAACTTTCCACATCTCAGGCTCGTCATTTACGTTCGAACAGCTGGAACTCATCTTCGAAGACACGAAGTAATCAACAATTGGTGGAATTGCTGGTGGTATAAAGAGAAACAGCTTCTTTCAAGCTGCTCAACTGATTTGATACAGAGTAATGGGGCTTTTGCTTCCGCGATCATCATTCTATCCCTTCGCCTTTACCCGTCAAGTTTTTTAAAAATCTCGGTAACGGACACCTGTTACATTCTGGAGGTTGGTTTATCCCTCCGAACTTCACATCTCCAGGTGAAACTCTTGGATAAGCTGAAATGCTCTGTGGACGAGCTTTTACCTCCTGTCCTCGTCTCCGGGTAGAATGGTGCGATGTCCAGTTTACTTTGTACACCGCGCGTGAGTGAGTAATGGACGCAGCACCTGGACTGCTTCGATCTGCAGACCGGAAATTTCTGAACGGTCCGCAAGGAACAACCGTCAAATGTAGCTGCCAATGTTTACTTTTTATTGAGTGGTTTGTTTGTCTTTTACCGGCAATTAATCTTTTCTTTACTTCTTATCCCGCATCAGGTTTCATTTCCTAAAACACCTTACATTCAGGCAACAACATCCATTATTCTACCGACCGTTCCCGTTAACACAACGTCGTTGTTGCTCCTGCGAAGAGAATTGAACCACAGAGAGCCATGTCCATCTTTCTCATTCTATTCCCCCAAACTGGTTTTCTCCTGTAGAACCGAATTGGATTCCCACACGCCTAAACTGTATATTCTGTATCTGTCTATCTACAGCTTTTCCAAACCCTTTCAAAGGATCCGATCCACGTGTGAGTTTAATTTTTCAGAATAGCCTTTCAATTTGACAATAACCTGTCGGCTTAGGTAGAACTGAATCAGTTCGAAATGTAGTCTGGGTGGTTTCCTGTAGCTGCTACTCATGAATGTTTCTCGCAATAGCTTCCTCGGTTAAAACAGAAACACAGTACTTCTCCTGATCAACACAAAATCACCTAGGAACACAAAATAGCCTAGCAGACGATAGTCACCTGACTATGTATCTCTATCTATCTGCTACTCCATCCCGTCAAGACGTCGGATGACGTATTGACGTAGCGGATAGTCAAGGTAATTCTCGTACGCTGGCCGATTTGGTGACGCAGGCGCGAGTCCCAATCTCGGTTCGGATTTTGAGTGTCATTAAATTTTCCTTGGTAGTTAGCAGTGCCAAAAGCAACTCCGCGAATCAAACACGGAGGAAACCTTCGCTTTTGCCAGCTTGGGAAGAGCATGCTTTTGCGTTTGCAGAGAGTAAAGACTGCGCTTCTGTGTTCGATTCCATAACTTTTGGTCGATACTTTCATAGCCGGATTTTTTTACCGTCATTATTTTCCCTTTCTGCTATGCTTGAAACCCCCTTGCACGGTGTTGTCATTTATCCTATCTTCTCCGTGCGATGAAGCACTGCTTCTCTTGTGTTAAGAAGACGACCTCAGACAAGAGATAGAGAGAGAGGGAGGGAGAGAGAGATTTTGCCTAACATGTTTCTTTAGCAGTCTGTCCTGTACCGCAAGGGTACTTGCTTTCCTCAATGGTCTGGTCAGCCGAAAACAAGGAAGCAATTTACAAGTTCACTTCCCATCAAACACCCCTAGCTCCCCACTATAGACTGTGTGAACTTTCAAATCGTTTCCTCTCTGGTTTCGGCTTCTTTTTGCGTGAATGGCAATCGTCGCGCTGTATAAGTTGTCTTAGTGCACAATCAGAGTCCAAGCCTTTGGCTCGATATCGCTCGGAGAAATGCTGGGGTGCATCCGCTACTACGATTTGAGAAGTTCATTGCCTGACGGGGTTTGGTTTGACCAATTCTGAGTTCCATCGGACCAGCGGATAGAGCTTGGAGTGGTCGTACCGCTGCACTTCATCTGAGCTGGTTTGCAAATTAGTTCTGTTTGTGTCGTCAGGAGAAAAACAGGTTTTCGGCATACTCTTGTGGGGAACGTAAATGCTGGGCAGTCGACCTTGTTGTGCATGATCAGCTCACTGCTTGTGGCGTGGAACGCCAGCTTGTTCTTCGATGGTTGCGCGTGCTGGTTACGTTGGGGAGCAACCTACATCTACTTCAAACCTACCCGCTCCGCGGCAAAATAGAACATCGAATTTGCCTTGGCCCGGAATGCACAGCTGGAGACTGAGAGAACGCCAGGTAACCGGCACCAAGCTGAGCCTGATAGATATTTTTGACCTAATTTGATTATTGTGATAGAGCACTTCCAACCCTAAGACAAGCGAGCATTCGAAGACTTCCAGCAATCGGTTGGAAAATAAGCCTGGCTTCTGCATGCGATAGTCCATAGTACCATGTAGTACACTTACATGTGAAGCCCATGCACAATCGTGACAGTTGCTCTCGGGCTCTGCTCAACCCGGGCAGGGATTTTCACCATCGTGCCCGCCAGCTTGCGTTTCATTGATTGGCAACCGCAGACATTTTATGACTTGAAGGGGAACTGCACGCCAAAATAATTTCCCCAATATAACTAGAGTTACCGAAGGTGAGTTCGGTTTTGCAGTACAAGCGCAGTCCGAACTTTCCTTCCTGTCCGCTTGGGTCTGCAAAGTTATCGAAATCTCGTGGTGAGAGCCGGCTTGGTTACGCCAACCGGCTCATGACGTGCGTTACGCTTGTGCTCGGTAAGGCTCGCGCGCTGTCACATGTCACAGATCAGCTCATCGATTGACGTCGTTACCGACGCTTGGATAAGTGCTGCACGACAGTTCTAGCTTGGCGATCATGCGCAGGGAGGACACCGACAATCCGGCACTGTTTTCTATCTAATCCCGACAGCGAACCGTTCCGATTTGACCAGATCGTTGTTGACGTGAATCTCGGAACACCGTATGTCGCCATTCGCTTCTTCATGGTTGTGGAAAGATTCATTTTGTAATATTCTCTGGAATACGGTAATTTTTTTTAAAGTGGTGACACGCTGGTAGAACATTGGCTGCAAGCTATCAGTACAGTTGTGCCTGATGCATGCCACGCAATTGATCAAACAAACCCAATCCTGGGTTGGCGCGGTCAAGCTTTCTTTTTTTTAACTACCCACCTGTTCTTGACTTGCAAAAAATTATACTACTTTGCCAATACACCCTGTGTCGTACTTGACTGATGTCTCGTGACATTTTTTATTGTGAGAGTCGCTTGAAATTGAATTTTGTTGATTTGGTACTTTTCCCAGGTATGGCCTGCATGTTGGTGGTTCGTACAGAAAAAGGACAGTCGCAAGCCATCAGAAAATAAAAAATGAAATGAAAGCTTGAGTGTTTTTTTCCTCTTCTTCCAGGTGTACATCCTTAGTCCTTAGTCAACCACGGGAGGAAAAATACAGAGTTACCAAGCAAAAATGCATGTCGGTTGGGTCTAACTTACTCCCTGTCTTTGAAAAAAAATCGCGAGATCGTTGCCGAGCTCAGCCTCCGTCAAATTCTCCATGAGACTACCAGGACGATATCGGGAATACCAGAACAGACAGCACTTGCTGTCGACATTGGCTGTCCGAGCACTGAGGGAGAGATACCGCACGCAAAGTAAAAGGGGTACGCGTTCGAGATCGCTGATGATGCTGGTGTTTGTGGCATCGTCATCTTCATCGTGATCTTAAAGCATCCCTCGTGAAAGAAAGTTGAAAATTTGAGACGTTTGGCCTTCTCGAGGCATTCGGGACATATGCCGAGCATGCAGTGTGCCTTCAGTCGAAACGGCTAAGAATTTCGCCAGAATTCTCCAACTGTGTCCACCTCACCTCGGTACTGTCCGCCTCCTCCTCGCCTTTTCAAGTAAATTCAAACTGAGAAGCATGCAACGCGAGACCGTCATCGGTTTTGCCAGTCGCATCATGATACATTTCAAAAGCCCTTGTGGCTGTTTTCAGCAGTCTTAGAAGCTCGCCTCCCTCGTTCCTTCATCTAAACGCACAAGCTTGTTCCGTCGACGGGCAGGCTGGTTATCACATCTACCATCTACTGCCCAGGAAGGGAGCGTATCTGCACTTCCTTCTTTCCAGCCTTATCTTTCTCTTTCACTTCATAATGAGTCGGGCCTTCGGAATTTCGCTGAATCATACTCCGGTATTCAACCTTGAGCTTTCTCTCCTTTGCAAAAAAGACCACAACGAGACAAGAGGAAACAGCTCCAGAAGCTCCAAACTCTTGCCCAAATATTGAGGATTGACCTACGTCAAAGCTTAAATGGTTGTCATCAACAAAACACACGCCCCTAGCTGGAAGAGCTCATTGGGTTGATCGATCCTGATAGAAGTTTGCCGACCCGGCCTCCGGTCTGGTCCGGCCAAGGGACCTTATGCATAATTGGCGGCCATGTTGGTCACTTGCGTCTGCCGTACTGTTTATGTTATCAACCGTGGTTATTATATGTTTCTCGTCCTGGCCATAGCCAAAAACCTATCAACGAGTGCGAAAAACATACACACATATACACACGTCCGCGGGCGTACACACACACACCATCTGGGAGTAAACACTAGAATTTCTAGTGCAGTCGACGTTCGTATGTCATCAAAGCAAAACATTTCATATCAATAATCATGATGGCTGATTCTAGTTTAGCAAACAAACTTTATGCATCCTGGACATCACCAATGTTCTAAGTCCACACCGACAAAAATTTTGACTTTTCCACGAAGTGAAAAATAAAGAGGATGTCTTCGGAGTCGGTCGCCATCTTGCTGTTCAGTTTCACTCCATACGTGGCCAGTCATCCAGGACGAGCACGAAAGTGTGTTTCCCGCCGACACAGGTGGGGTTAACAGCCATGATTGTGTGATGGGCCCTTCATGATCAGACACTGCACGGATCGATTGGACGATCGTCATGAAGGATTCGTAGATCTAGGTACATGTAGATCTATAATGATGAGATTGCGGATTGCCTCCAAACGTTCAAGGTTGTTTGTTCTTGTCGACGACAATTCCCCAACTGAAAATAATGTCCATTCATCACCATGGCAGCTATGTGGCAAAATGTGGTTTGCCGTTTCTACATGTTCCACTATATAAGTCCACCTTCTTTCGTTTTCATGTTGTAGAAGAGGGTCACTAGGCGCTAAAAGCCCTGGAAGCGGAATTTTACTAATTACTCCCTGGGAGAAACAATCAAACAAAGGTGCATACTTCCAAACGTATGCCGCACTCCTTACTCTGGGTGGTGGTGAGCCAAATGCTCGGCCACTGACTGGGTCCGTCCGAAGCCATGTCGAAAGAACAAGCGCACGTGAGATCACAGCGGAACGTTGTCGACAACTCACTTCGACGCGACTGTCAATAATTCGTCGATGTCAGAGTTCACGCGCTTTCGGAAGTGTTGGCCTGAGCCACCGCGCTCCTGTTGCCATGTGAACGACCCACCCCCACCGATTATGTTATCGGTTTTTAACCCAAAATGCCCCTCAAACGGGGAACGGGCCTGTCTCCCTTGTTCTGCGCAAAATGGGTAATACTTCAGGACCAACTCTTCCATTTGACATACTCATGAATAGGCAGTCTTGACCACATCTCCCAAGGCTGCTGTTCAAAAATTTTAATATTTTCAACTGATTCCACTGTAGTCTACAGGTAAACACGAGTAGTAGCGTGACCAAGTACAGCTACATCAGTATATTCAGTGAAATGGCCACGAAAATAAGGACATTTTTTTTCCATTTTCAGGTCATCAGCAGAAGTCAGCAAAAGCGCTGGACAAAAAAACGGAGAAAAAGCTTGTTTTGGTCTGATGGTGGAATTCCCAGCAAAGCTGAGCAGTTGGCCGGCGCTACACTCAGTGTTTAAAGCAAAAAAGAAAAGGGAAGAAGGATAGCAGCCTTTTTGGTCCAGGATCATGGTCGACAAGAGAACCGAGCTCATATTTTGTTGCGCCTCCAAATTGAACGGAGGAGGAGGCATGACTTCTTTTTCTTCATAAGCCATAACTGCAAGTGGCACAGAGAGAAGAAAAGGACTGACCCCTAGAACAAGCCTGACCGTGAACTACATTGCCCTTATCAGCTGCGCCCGCCGCATGGCTCGACAAAAACAGCTGAAAACCGCGGATTGGGAGCGGAACGTGCTACGAAGCTCAAACAGTGCGAGAGCCGAAACCAAGAATGAAACATTCTGTAAGAGTACAATCCGGGACTTGCCTGAGCCACAAGGCAGTGCCGGCTTGTCTCCTGGCTGATCTTCGGAACATATGCTATAAGAACAATAAATTCCTCGCGCTCGCGTTTGTCCGCGAAATGAAGACCTCGGCATAAACCCTCGTTGCGGCTCGGGTTTCATCGCGCCTCGGTGCTATGTTAGGGCGCGCTCGAGAATTATTTTATTGTACAGAATTCACTGGAAACGCGTCTAAACGGACACTGCGACGGATCCGAAACCCTGAATTCGTGTAATTCACGAACTCAAAGCCGTGGATTGGGCCCCTTTTACCCACGTTTGAAAATGGCGCGAGACGAGAGGTCAGTCCATGAAATCGCGTCAACGCGCGAAAAGCATTGCCACGTCGTATAACGAAGAACGGAAAATAACCCAGTTAGTGAACATGAGAGCCTTGCACGGAAAATAAAAAGGAAAACATTCCTCCATGTAGCTTTCTTCACGGCCTTTGGATTTGTACTGACACTATAAGCAAGAGGAATGTCTGGACCGGGACCGAGAAGACCCTTTCACTTTCCACGTCGGCGACTTGCAATCGAGGAGGAAGATGAGGGGGAGAAGAGGAGGACACGAGGAAGAAGAGTACTGAAGCCAGTTTGAAGGCATGGCCTGCCGAATTGCAGGAGCACTACGGTTTTTTCAGTCTCGACTCGTCCAATTTCGATCCTTTCAGTCTCGATC
>JAOWAR010070109.1:0-12719 GCA_028571005.1 Clathrina lutea
CTTCCTTCTGCCGATTTCCAGGTCTAGATGATTGCTTGTTACGAAAAATAGCAACAGGAAATGAGAAATCGGTAGAAGGAAGGGTCACAGCCTTTTGCGCAGCAAGGGTGATGTTCACCATCCCAAGGGAGGAAGAAAGAAAAAGAAACCATTCTGATAAAGTGTGGTCTTCCGTCTAGCCTACCGCGAGAAAATTTCAGAGAAAAATAGCGCAAAAAGTGAGCCCTGAGGGTGGCTGTATCACAAACAACACCCATATTTAGGAAGGATGGTCCTTTTGACATGTACTTTGAAGAGCAACGGATTTGACAAAAGCAAAGCAGAAATGAATCAGATAGAAGGGGAACTTTTTTGAATATAGACTTATACCTTAACCTACCTGAGAATGACAGCAAACTGATAGAAACGAGCGCCTTCTTACAGTTAACTTAATCTTTGCATGCACATGCTCTGTCAAAGTGTGGTCATACATTGAACAAGACTAAAATCAGACGGTTTTGAACACTAAATCTTGATGTCTACACGTGTCATGGCCTGGCCCCAGCAAGAAGCCACCCTGGACATGTCAAAACTGCCATACTTCATCCCGAAGCTCAGGCCAAACCTCTGTGAGTAGACGGAATTAGTGGTTATTGCTGTCGTCAGTGACCGAGTCTTTGGGAGAAAGACACTGACAAGCCAGACGGAAAGGAGCTAAGGCCACGCTATCAACGTCCTTTCTCCTAAACGATTTTAAGACATTTCGCTTTCCCCGAACTTTTATCAACTCGTTGCAAATTCAGTTTCCCTTAAATGGAATCGACAAATTTATGAAATATGTTGGGCACTATCTTCAATGCTTCAGTTTTTCACAAGTAAATGCAGCATTGCGTGGAATGCCATTTGTCTTTTTCGAAAACCAAAATTTGCCATAGCCCTGTCCTTCCAATGTTAGTTTGCAATTTTTCGCTCAAGTGTCATGCAGCATCTGTACGGTCAACCTGAAAATCGATATCGCGATTGAAACAGCTAGCAATCACATCTCACCGTGACACAGTCAGAGCTGGTTAGCTAAAGAGAGGAAATAGTTTGGGGTGAATAGCCTCTTCTTTTCATCAGTATTCTGGCCCCTGGCCTGTTCTGGGAATGGCTTCAGGAGTTTGGAACAGGCTCGTGGCCATTCCGCCATTCCCAACAACAATGAAAAGGTTTCGGGTGCAAGTAAAGATAGAGAGACCCAGAAGCCATGCATGAAAGGGCCTACGTCATTGACTTTACTGCAATCCATGTGCACAGCAGTCACTTCTGCTCATTTTTCACTGGAAGGGCCATGAAGATTTATCTTTTAAATTCTTATTAGTGCGAAGAACTCCGCCAGAAACAGAGAAAGTCACAATAAACCATATGGAGAGAGCTGAGCTCCGGCGTGAGTTTCACCAAATTCATAAACCGGTTAAGAAAAATTGATAAATGCTCGACTCCGTGCCAAGACTGGGACTCGAACCCAGGCACCAAATCACCTGGCAGGCGAGAGTCACCTTACTGGCCGCTACGCCATCCCGTTATCCTTTAAGACAATGCCACTGTTTCCACCCAGGAGTCCGCGGCCTGGAAGATGGTAGTAGCAAGTGAACCCTGGAAGACTAGCACGTAGAGTCTACATGGTTCGAAACAACTGGCCCCCACAATCCACTAGGCGATTTGGTGCTGCAGGCCGGGTTCAAGTCCCAGTCTCAGCACGGAGTTGAGCAGTTATTAATTGTTCGAATCGATTTATTTCCTCTGCCGTGCGGTCATATCACTTTTTCTAAACTCATAAACGTATCGACTTTGAATTGTATATCAGCAGTTAACTCTCGGGCAAGAGAACACTCAATACTGGAAATCAGACACTTTTGCTCCGATCCACTGAAGTGTGGCAGAGAACCTGCACCATTGGGGCCAGAGAAACAATGATGAAGCCTGTTCCCTTTGTGGAAAGAAGTGGACGCTCAGGGATATCTTATGTTGTGGTACCGTTGCCTTACAATTGAACAGACTATTATGGCAGCACAGTCAAGGAATCTGTGTACTTCAACGACACCCGCTGAGTTTCTACTCAAAAGTAAAGCCAGAATAATAATTAAAAAAAAAACGATCCGAATGAAAAGCCTTACGTCAGACTTGTCCCAACAAGCCACAGGCCTATGCTCTTTGGTGAAACACTAACATGCGCAAGTGACTGGCGATATCTGTTTGACGTGGACGGAGGATACAACACTTTCCCAATCACCGTGGCAGTCAAACGGTCGAGACCGAACATTGTAATGCTCTTCAAATTGATTCAAGTAGTCATCCTGATCAAACTAACTGTTTCGTCAGAAGACGACTGAACATCCATCTCAAACACGATAAAGAAAATCCCACTATGGTGGTCTACTCATAGAACGTGAAGAAACTGATTGGAAAGCCATTCACTTTCCAACAGAGATTGGCATAAGACGTTTTACTGCCCCACTGCTCAAATAATGCTTACACAACCTAGGCTTCCCTCAGGATCGAGTGCATGGTGAACGTGCGTCAGGAACTCAGCAAAGCAATACTTAAATCATCCTACCTTCCGTACTTGCGAAGATCTATTGCCAAGTGGTAATTCGTACGCCCTTTGAGCATAATCTAGCAAACCTTCCTGCTTCTCTAAAGTGGTAAATCGTACGCCCTTTGAGCATAATCTAGCAAACCTTCCCGCCTCTCTAAAGTGGTAATTCGTACGCCCTTTGAGCATAATCTAGCAAACCTTCCTGCCTCTCTAAAGTCATATTATGTGTTTTCATTTTTGTTTTCCTTCTTTCTCTCTCATCAAAGTCTGCCCTTAGGGCAAGCTCTGACGACTGACATTTATCCCAGCAATATAGCGCAAAGTATGACGACTCCGCGAAATGCATGGCGAAAGGAATGCACTGACTTCGATTTCCAAGAGGTAAAAGCAAGCTGACACGCAACAAGGGACCTCTATGAGCATATAGCAGCCCGAAGCTATCCTGAAAGTGAATTTCTGCTCTGCCGACAGATTGAGAGATGGGCCGATTCAGCCTCTGCCCATTGAACGCCCAGTGCTCTGGTGCCTAGCCAGGGACTACCAACAGGTTGAGTGGCAATCAGCCGAGCGTGCAATCCTGACCAGGAGTGATGATTCACTTTCTAATGGTTTAATGCACTGATTAGCTGCTCAGTGTTTGATGTTGCTTATTTGTAGACTGCTTCATTCCGGGCAGCTATTAGCTGGATTCAATTAAGAAAGAAATTTGTCAATCAGCCACGAGCGTTCCCAGGATAAAACGACTTTTAAGTGGCCATTCTTGGTCCGCAAAACCAAGCAGAGGCAGCTACCCCTTAGACCAAGCCTCTAGCAGAAGCCAGTACTTTTCTCTCCCCATCTACTCCAACATGTCCCATCGATCATCCCAAACTGTAGCTCCAAGAGTTTTAGGATCGGAAGGGAAACCATTTACGATTCCCTAGACGCCCTGTCCTGTTGAAAAAGGTCGCCTTCTCCCAACATCTGTTCTGCCTGATAATGCAGTCTGTAAATGGAAGTCTGTGACGTCCATATAGTCCTTTTTCCCGCCACAGCAGTGAGTTGCACCAGCCGGTATCTAGGTTTTCATTCTATTTGAACGGTTCAGATTATGACAGGTGTACGGGATTTGCTAAAGATAGGGACCTTTTACATGCAGGTAAAGCGCGCAGAAAAAGCTGTTGCCGCTGCGCGTCGGTGAAACGCGTAGCGGGAAATATGCTCGTGGAAGGTTTCACTGATGCGTGTAAACACGGTGAAATGCAATGGCGCTGAAATTCGAATCTTGATCTAATGCCGATTTCTCTCTGCCGCCTTCCCATCTAGGCTACCTGTCATCAACGGAGGAAATAGGAAGGTCGGCGGTACGTAAAAGGAAGCTTCCATTTCTGCTTCGAGTTGCCCGGCATTAGGCTTGATGAAAGTGTGTGTGTGAGAGAGAGAGAGAGAGAGAGAGAGAGAGAGCAGGGGGAAGAAAGATAAAGGGGCAGAAGATGAGACACAGCGTCAATGGCAGACAGCAGTCCAAACAATTTTTTTTTCTTTTCACATTCCTGAGCTGCAAAAGCTGGTGGACTGGCCAGAGCAATTGACTTGGGGTTTCCGTTTCGCCACAGGCTTGAATCGATATCCGGGCTTTGCCCCTCGGGAATTTGAAAAGAAAAAGATATTTGGATGGTTCAATTTTTTCCCGATAATCTCAGCTAGACTTGACTCAACGACAGTTTCATGGGATTGCCACGGCCCGGGTTTCATCAAAACCTGTACCATGGTTCCTGCAGGTTTTTACGAAAACGTGTATCACCAGAAACACCTGTATACACTCCAAGACTGGGGGCGGCAGTGCTCTTCCAAGCTACAGGAATTTTCCAAAAAAATAAACACCGTGAGCCAAAAGTCCCCGGCTTATGACCAGTACTTCGTCACTCACTTGTCTGGGTCTCGTTTGTATTTCTCAACGAGCTGTTTTGGCTCGGAGAGCTCCTGAACGCGCTGAGTGGCCACTTGAACACAACAAAAGAGAAAACGGAATAATCCAAGAAGACAGGGTTTGACGGATTTTCTCATCATCATATATAGCCAGAGTTAAAGCAAGGAAAGAGATACAAGGTACATAAAAGGAGATTTCTTTTCCTGCCTGGCAGCCAGGTCAGGAAACACAACTCTTCCTGATGACTGACCTCCTCTTCAGCAACCCTTCTCAGTTCTTTTCTTGCGGTTCCTTTTCTTTTCGCTTTTTTCCTCATCAGTAGTCAGATCTGGACAGTACCTCTTCATGCGAACTGATCTCATTTTCAGATTTTCAGTTATTGTATTTTCTCCCCGAGATTGGGGAAGAAACCTGAAAGTTTCCTAACTGTAGCGTACCTAGGGAAAAGACCTCAATCATCGGCCTGCATGTGTTCCTACAAGGATCAGCAAGGTATGGCTCCTATATGGATGAAGACTTCTCCACCAACACATGATGAAGATTTAGCCATTCCTTCAGTCAACGGATGGTCAAACAAATGGTCACCACAATGAGCACAACTATATATGGTGTGAAGAGAATTTTACAAGCACAAAGGTCAGAAAGTATCACTATAAGCTAGAAACAGAACTATGCAAAAATAAAGGTGGAAGGCAATAGCAAGACAGAACAAGCCAGCAAGATATAGTGTGCTCCAGACATGTTTCTGACCAAGGCATATTGACAACAGTTGAGCATTTCCAACGTTCACCAGTGTTTGAGCTTTTCTTGAAAAGAGATATCTTGCCAGCTATGCCACTGGCTTCATCAGTTACGTAAGTGATGAAATTGTTGTCAAGATGTAGGGTGTCGTAAAGTTTGTAACTTCGCTCGGTGGGAATTGACAAGAATTAATGGTGAACTTTACAGCAACGAAAGAACAGGTCAGTACTATGGACTTATTACCATGGCACGGGGTAGAGGGTGGGTCCGCCATGCTTACAGGCAGTGGGGTCTGTGGCTGATATACAACTGCACACCCCATTGCGTACAAAATTGCCTCTAACCTGTGCTAATTGGTCCTTAATGAGCAGAAGGGAAAATTGATCTTACAGACAATCACTATGACATCACCATGTGGAAACTTCAAAAAGATTTTTGACCATTCCATTGACAGAGATAAAATCTCTTAAAACAGTGCGTCAGTTCATATTGCGGTTGAAAGAGTATCTCTCAGTCTCTCTGTCTCTATCAGTCATGTTCTACTAAGTCGTCCACTTCTGTCCCTCTCCATCAATCTAAGTCGCTCTCTTATCATTGAGTCAAAGCGCTAGCTCACCTATTGACGTTGGCTCATCACAAGGCCACTTCTTGGCAAGGTTGTTGTCCCAGTAAACTGAATGTCTGAGAAAAGGCTCGAGTTAGTTGAATAGAGAAGCTTAGAAAAAGAACCAGGATCAAGAACTGGTGAGATACCTAACTACAGAGAACTTGATTTACGAAAAGTGGGCAAGTGCAAGTCACGAATCTTTGGCTAACTGGGAAAAGTCAAAGTATTTCATGCGTAAAAGCGAATGCGAAGAAAGATGGAACTTTACACTACAAACAAGTAAGCATCTGCAATCACTAAGAAAAAGAGTAGGGTGGCTGTCGCTGATAAAGTATGAGACTTTTCACTATCCTAGTCAGTCTGGTTAATTCAACAACTAACCCAGGCTTTATTCAGAGTCATAGTGATGAAGAAGCAAACCTCTTGGCATTTATCTTGATCTCTGATCGCAGCGTTTTTTTTTTCTCTGTGTATAAGTGGCAGCATTTTCACAGCTGACGAACCGAGGCCTGTCAACAGATCTGCAGGTGAAACTTGGTTAAAGGTTTTCAATGAAACGTGATATTACAAACTGCTACAATTCACAACTTGACGTTGCAATTATTGGATGGCAGATGAAGACTAGCCAGTTTAGCCGGTAAATGGCCACGCTCAAGGACATTCCTGGTCTGCATGGGGTGTTGCTGAGAACATGACAAAGATAACACTGGTGATGGTCGAAGTGTTCCTCTTCACAAATCCACCATCATCTTGTGAAAGAAGGCACCATGACTTGTCGGTAGCCTGGTTAAAATTATCATTGAATGATTGGTTGCTAAGCAACTAGCAAGCATGTGTATGGTCTGCCCGGTGGTTAAGTCAAAAATGAATACTGCTCAATCGAGGGAGGGGAAGGGGGGCAGAATCTTTAATATACCGCATGTATATGGCATACTGTACCGTATGTATATAGCATACTGTACTGCAATTATAGTATAGCACACTGTACAGACTAATATTTGTATGATCCCCTAGACCACACCATTAAGTTCTCAGATGGTGTGTCAATATCATTAGTAGCTTTTTTTTGTTATTTTTATTTTATTTTATTTGTATATATAAATTTTGAAAACACTCTGTCAAGGCTGAGAGAGACGAGCAAGCATGAGATCATTACTCCTCCGTCTCAGCAGTGTCATTCGGGCCACGCAGATCCACAGTTACTCAATGGTGATGTATGCGGGCTTAAAACACTCGCACTGTGGTGTGCAGAGTGTTGAATCTTACATGTAATTGTGTGCCACAGCTTACCTGTCTTCCGCAAATTGGGGAGCAAATGTTTTAGGGAGAGCGAGGGTGTCCAGCCTTGTCAACGATGGCTGCTCACGAGCTACAGAGCATGTGGAGACAGGAGTCTGTCAGGTGGAGACGCCTAAAGCCCTCGGTGAGCAAGACTAGTTCCCACACCTAGAACTTAATTTGAGAAAGTCGTCTTGGCCCTCAATTTTGAAGAGAAGGAACAGTCTTAGCTTTAGTACAAAGACAAGACAAGCGTAAACCTCAGAAAAGGGAAGGGAGTCGGGGGGCAACGATGGAGGCTGGGGAAGAGGATGAGCAAACAATAGCCGGGGGAGTCCGGACAAGGAGAGGCTGCTCGGAGGAATTGAACTAGTTATATCGACCGGTCGGCTGCCGGAGTGTGTGAGACATCAACAGTGTTGCAGCCAGACCTGAGGACAACTTACCATCCAAAACGGTAGACATCCTCACCGGCAGATATAAGAAGGTTGTCCCCGATTACCTGATGCAAGTGAAATGTTTGACCGTTGCGTTGGGCTGCAGGCTAGTGGTTTGGGGGCTAGGATCCAGTGGCGTTGATTTCAAACCTGAGCTGGGTGGGCAGCCCTGGCTTGCAGTGCACTATAATCCTCGCGGGCTCTACTGCTCTCTTCACGGTATTGGGGTGCGCACTCGATCCACCTGTAGCGTGTGCACGTTCATCATCACTGACAGCTTCTGGCTTCGACTGCTCGAAGGCGTCTTGGTGCTCGAATGCAAGCGCGCTGGCCATGGCGTCGACAAGCTCCGGCATTGGCATGGAGATCAGTCACCAGGCAACAATATTTGCAACGGCGCCCGGCGTCGATTGATCGTCTCGCACTCCTGGCAGCCCGCGCGTGCTCATCCTGTCCGGTCCCAGACATGACAGACATGCATGCTTGCATCGGGAGCATGGAAAAACGCGCAGCATGGCGACGTAGCGGAAACCTCGATCGAGCAGCGGATCCGCCTGGCCGCAGCGCAGTAGCCTAAACTTTTATTGAACGCTAAAGTACTGTAATCTCTCTAGGCAAGATGCATCAGGAAGGCCTCACCGAGGTGCTTTCCCCAGGAGGTGTTTTCCAGGTACGCTCCACTTAGGAAAGTTGAGGTGTTTTAATTCCCTGATATGTGGAGAAGAAAAGTTTTTTTTCGGGTCGCTGAAAAGCAGAGCCGTTACTTGTAGCTGGGAGAGGTGTTTTCCTGACCAGGCCACTGATGGAGCAAGAAAATGAAGAAATTGAAAAGAAAAACATGTGCCAAGAGTCAAACAGGTAGATCAGCTGACAGCAATAGGTGCTTTCCTGACTTCGCTGCCACTTAGGAAGAGATAACACCTTTTATGGTTGTTGTATCCTCATCAAGTGCTCGTGATGCATCTTTCGTCAATATCTTGCTGAAGTCGACTTCAGAGAGATATGGATGAAAGGTGCAGTCATCGGCAGCCGTTAGGATCGATGGTCGGATCGCCATGCAACGCACCTCAGGCTCACACGATTGGACGACTGGTCGAACAGCACCCCCTCCTCCCACGCAATGAGCCCTTTAACTCAGGCACGAAGAGTTGTTCCTAGTTTTGTTGCCAAACTGGAACTCCGGCCTTTTTCTTGGTCACAAAATTGGCTACTAGACTGACCGCCAAAAGAAATTTTTAGTCGTTATCACTGGTTAGTACAACGCCGGATTTCCATCGCCGTACGTAAAGAAGAGTCTCCTGCGGGTGGTGCGTCGGGATTTCTTCATCGCTAATCTACTCCTGACTCTCCTGCAGGTGCTACGAGCACGAGAAAAACTGGAGTGTTCCGCTGGTGGACGGAATTGTCAACCTCTTACACTATCTATATCTTGTCATTTCGCAGCACGGAAGGCACCCGTCCGCACAGCCATTTGCAATTCCGCGCGAGGACAGGAACGGCTTAAGGATTGGCAAACGTCATTCCAACGGCGCCCTGATGTCTGCTCGTCGAACGTGTCTATTGTGGGGCGGCACCAGTGGCGAACAGTTGTGGACCAATTTTCAGGACATAACATGGCACTGTAACCAATTTTCAGGACATAACATGGCACTGTGACCAATTTTCAGGACATAACATGGCACTGTGACCAATTTTCAGGACATAACATGGCACTGTGACAAAGCACGTCCTTTTTGGCCAAAAGGTGTGATAATTGAAGCGGGAAATATCCTTTCAAGACGCTGGGTGGCATCAGTCGGAGTTTACTAGGACCTGTTGTGGCTGGACTGCTTGAATCTTGCCACTGGCGTCACTTCCACAACAGTGCCAATCTCATTGTCACACTACTGTCACTGCAGACTAAGGAGATTCAAAGATTGGGTTTATACAGGCACAATACGGGGACAGACAATGGAAATAAAAGATCGAGACGTTTCAGCGTCTATGTCATCTTCAGCCAGAAATAAATGTATAGGTATTGACTTGGTTGTTTTTCTTTCTGACCGAAGACGGCAAAGAGGCCGAAACGTCTCGATCTTGTATTTCCATCGTCTGTCCTCGTATCATGTCTGTATGAACCCAATCTTTGACTCGAAAATCCTTGTGGATTGTAAAAATTCTTTCCTCCAACTCAAAGGAGACTTAGCTTGTGCCCAGCTAGGGTGATGTGCGTGGAGCTACCAGCCGACTACCTTCGTCCTAGCCGATTCGATTAGTGTGTGTGTGTGTGTGTGTGTGTGTGTGTGTGTGAATGTAGTGCCAGGACTAAGAACAGGCACTAAACCAAACTTCGAGCACTACGGGCACCATTGCCAAATGAACACTAGGCGCGCAATAAACAGGTACAAAATTCTTCCAAAAAGGTTGAACGACTGGCAATGAATGTACGTAGCGGCAGAGGTCTGCGCTCCTGCGGCCAATTTCTTACTTCTGACATCTGTCCTAGAAGTCTTTCGACATCTTGTTGCAGTAGGGCAGCAGCAGGGGCCGTGCCGGGCCCACAAGGGTAGATCTACGTACTACCAATAGTAGCAGAAGCCTGCAGGTGCTTGTATTTAGACGTCCAATGAATTGGGCTTTCAGCGATAAACTACCGCACGTGATCCGTGGCATGCGCAATGGTCCTGCCAGTTGGCACTTTCATGTACGTTCGTTCATCTTGGAGCGATAAAGGAATCCCAGGCAGAAGCTGTAGACTTGACCGAGAGGGAGTCGTCGGTACAAGAGGGTACTGCTAAATCAGAGTCCGATGGTAACACCGAGGACGAAGTTGGGACAGTGAAGGGATCCGCTAGTAAGATTGTCGATGGATTGCGTCAAACCAAGCCAGCCGCGATCGGAAGGCCACGAGCGCCAGCTGCTTAACCCACCACGGAAAAGAAAGCGCCCGCGCTGTGGTCCGCCGTACGAGATTGACGAAAAAGATCCTTCGGAATCACGACTGTGTCAAGGATGCCGCAGACAAACATATTGCCGTGGAGGCGGGAGTAGTTTTCTGTAAAGCATGCCGGACCCGAATCAGTCCGAAAGCCATCTCGCTAAAATGACAATGACATGTCGTCTAAGCGTCATCCGCCTGCTAAAGAAATGACGGTAGCGAAGCAGCAGCCCATTATCGCATCAAATGAAGAGATTTCGTCGAAGGAAATTTCTTCAAGCTTATACCCCGTGCCGAGACCGGGACTCACCCAAACCTCCGGCACCAAATCTATTCGGGCCCATCGATCGATGGCAGAATTCGAAGGCCCGGTGACAATTTTCCACCCTGGCAACTGCCATCGATCTACGCAACCCCACGGCTGCGACCACTCGCCCACGCTGCGTAGCGAAATTCAAAACGCCAGCCCTAGCGCCCTGTCGGCTTGGATTCGCGCAACCGCCACTGGACCTCTGGGGTGTCAATATACAGACCTCCGAGTCTTCGTTCTGTGGGGAGACAACCTAGACATTCGGGTCATCGATCTAGCGTTAGGGTTTTTTATCTGTGGGAGACCATCCGGACCTTCAGCTTTTCATTCGATTTTGACTTTCATGTCTTCGATCTGTCGGAAGACAATCCAGACCTTCGGGTCTTCGATCTAGACCGGGTCGTCGTTTTGCAAGGAAACAATCTAGACCGAACTTGTAGATTCCATCAATGGTGGTACAAACCCGTCCGAAGCACACAGTAAATAAGCCAGCAAAATTTTCGTTCAACCACAAGTGCTTGATCATGATTTATTGTTTCCACTTCTTTCATATATGTATAATTGTTATATAACCTGACGAAGGCTCCCACGGTGTAGCTGGAACTGTTGCTTCCTACATACACAAGTACACCGCAAAATCAAGAATCAAACCGTATTATGATTCCCTCATTACTAGCCGGTGAAGGTAAAGATTGGCAAGGCACACAGCACCTAAAAAGTCACTCCAAAGCTCTGTTGTATTTTCCTTTACTCCTCAGCCCACCTCCATTCCCTTCATGAGTTATCATTTTTGCTTTTACTTGGAAAGTCCCCTCTTCTTGGCAGTTCTGCCATCGTCAGAGAATCAAATCAAACTAAAGCATGAACGAGAACCCAGCCCGAGTCGAAGGCAAGTTCCAGCAGGGAAGCTGAGGATTGGTGCAGGTAGAGCTCGAGGGTGGGAGAGTTTTGCAAACCCGCGCGATGTGTGGGTACATCAGGTAATATTAGTACATTCTTCACAAGCCATAGATGATAGATGCAGAAAGAAGATGCAGAAGTAATAGAAGTCGGAAGAGAATTTCAGATCGCAATTCCAGTTTCAGTCGTTCCAGTATCAAGTAGCGTATATCGACGTTGAGCGCTCTTGGAATCGACACATTTATAATACCGAAGTTGAGAGGAAACGTTTCCGGAAGATCTGTGCATTATGGAATGCTGTGAAGCAGTTGACATGAATCGACACGACAATACTCATAGTTCAGCCTGATCTACAGCATGGAGCAACTTACCTGCGCTGCATGCTGCTGCTGTATTCTTCTCCTGTATCTATACGCTCATCACAAAGAGCGACTACTTCGAGCAAGCCACAAGGGGCTCCGCCATTGTCGGCGCACCACCTCAGGTCCCTACCCTCCCCGTTCTTAATTTCAGTCCCTGAGCCTTGCTTATCTTTCTGATCGCCTTGACCTCATAGCTGCTTCTTCTCACTTTCCGCCGCTGACTGGAAGATAAGCAGGCGGCCACGACTCTTATTATTCGCTGGTTCAGGGTCGATCTTTGCAAAACTACTCGAAGCATTTAGATCTGCAACTCAGCGGGAATGCGTGCAAAGACGCCAGTGCATGGCAAGCTCAGCTAACCGAATGTTCGTCGACCAAGTCGACTCGACAAACATCCTCTCAACTGAGCTTGCCCTGGCCTGCTCCACGCGCCAGAAACCCACGCCAGTGCACAAGATGCGTGCGAAGGCTCCCGAGTCAGCCGGCAATTGGAAAGGGAACGTTTGTCGACTCCTGATCCACGTCGCAGGCTGGGAAGGGTTAGTCTCTTAGAACCAGGTTTGCGCCTGGTTACACCCAAACACTGAAACACACACAAAAAAAAACACAGCAGACATCTCAACATCTATTCACTCTTCAAAACCAGCAGAAAAGACGAAGGAGAAAGCCCGCCACAAATTGCTGGCGAGACAAGTACAGTC
>JAOWAR010070220.1:0-12719 GCA_028571005.1 Clathrina lutea
TTTCTAAGTATGGTCAGACGGCCGAAAAACACCAGCAATGTTATTCATTTGCATGCACGTGGGCAGAACTGCACATGTACTTTTCCCGCGCAAGCCCACCGGTAGTCGCAAACACATCGCTTGTTAAGGAAGAGGCTTTTCCGCATTCGGAAAAGAACGTAAGCCTTTCCCAGTCGATCAGCCGGCGAATGGTTCAAATGTAACTCCCTTTGGTCCAAATATGGCCGAGTAGGCCACGATGCAAGCGCGCACTCCAGCTGAAAATCGGTTGCCCACACGCCTTTCAGTGGTAGCAGTAACTACAACAGACGTTACAAGAAGAGGCTCTCACCCGCGTAGAGGGCGGAAAACTTTTGAGAGTGGTTAGGCTGCGAAAGAATCTTCGAAATTCATCTGTGAACGCATAGAGAGGCTCAGGCCCAGGCCCACACGAGGAGGTTGTCCGGGTGTGATGCCTCCTCTTCCTTCACCGTGAAAGCGAAGGCGCACATGCTGACTTCTTTGTCCAGACGAACGAACATATCCTTCGATAAAAGAAATGCTCGCAGTAAGATTAGAATGCTTTTATCCTCCCTCTCTCTCTCTCTCTCTCTCGTTCACTTCAAATTTCGTGGCAGGCACTCTCTCTACTTCTCTCTGGCGTCCTGTGCGTACGAAAGCACCTGAAAATAAGACTTTCCAGGTGAAGTGCGTTAGTGAAGTGCTGGCTACCGGGAGCGCCGTTTGTCACGATACAAATTGGCCCGTGCGTGGCTGGGTCTTCGACGTGCCTGTTCTTCCCGGCCCCTTTGTAAAGCTGCACGGGAGCTTGCTTTGCAGGAAGGAAGAATGTCAATGCCTGCCTTCACCACAATCCACTGCGTACCACATGCTGCCTCGGAGAAGAGACTAGGGGGGGGGACTAACTCTTTAAATGTAAAGCGCGTTTCTACCATCATTCGTTTTGGAAGAAATTGAACTGCCTTTCCAGCACTGCAAACACGTGCTTGCCTGGCGGCTGCTGTAAGCACATCACCATTTCTAGCCTTGTTTTTTTCGCAATATCCCGTTTCTAGATCAGTTGCTGGGTAATGAAACCGTGGTATGTTAACGAACGTCTACAAAAATAATAATAATAAATAGCCACCGATTTCCCGAAGCATCCGAGCATCGACAACCAGCTGCTTTCTTATTCTCTCTTGGTCGACGTTTTTTGAAATTAGTATGCCAGGAAATTAACTGATTCCTTAAGCTTTCGGCCGGTATGGGTTTCAAGACTAGGGAGCCTGTGGTTGCTGAGCGGTCTTATTTATAAGCGCAAAATTTCAGTTCAGAGGGGTGATCTAAGAGCGGACAATGCCATTTAGCGCATACAGTGAATGGATCGCGATGCGGGAGCCGTTTTCAACAATCAGGATTTAGCTGATTTCAAAAATTTTGAATGGCGAAGAGAAGCGACCAAACAGTTCGATTCATCCACTTAATTACGTAAATTACGTCGATGGGCCTGGCCGGGAGCGGGGCTCCTTTATTTTGACGTCACCATCAATAATAACGTTTTACATTTATATACATTATTGGGAATTCCGGACGCACATTTCTCCCTCTTTCTCTCTCAACCCTCCCCCTCCGGAATGCACCTGGGCATTGCCTACCTGAACGAATGTGTAGCTTCAGGACAATAGACACAAGAGGTTCCTTCTATTCGCTTTGTTGTTTGAAAAGGACATTCAGAGATATTCTGTGGGTGAATACGTGAAAGGAAAGATGCACTGGAGTGCATGCACTTCCAAATCTAGTTCCCATTTTTCGGCCCTCCTCCTACAGGGTCAGTGTTGGGGCTAGGTTTTTTTCCATTGGATTGCACCCATCCTATACTCCAAACTATTATACTTCTATGATTATACTCTGGCAAATCCCTACGCCTTTTGGGTTTCCTGGCTGCCAGTGTGGGCAACGCAATGGTCGGTCGGTTAGTCCGGTTTGAAGCTCGCATCGCTGTGACCTTGGTGTGTGATCCAGCAGCCGAGTGTCAGTTGTGCAGATTACCATTAACTTTGTCATGCGATCAACTGTCGCCTCCAGCGCCTCTTTCCATTGGCCGTTTCCTTCTTCGTAAACGTACGCGCGTCCGGGAACATTGAGCAGTTGTGCACTCCGCGGCCGTTTGCTCAAAGTCCCCGGGGAAAATCTTCACCTTCTTGAAAATAGTACTTTTATTTAAATGTATTTTTCATTCTTGTCGGAATCTCCACCTCATTGCCATTGTGCTATGGCAAGGGTTTAGAAGTGGTAAACGTGCCTGCCCTTAGGGGGATGGCATAAGATTGAGCATCCTGAGTACACCTTCCGGAAAGGTCATGAAAATGACACACCTCCTGGATCTGAATCCGATGCAAGTCGGTCAAAGAACTTGTCCAACGCTCGCTGTCCAGACCTGTTCTTACCTTTTCAGACGTCTGTTGAGCTCCTTGACATCTCCTCTTTAGTTCAATCATTTCAGGCTTGGAGAAAAGTAAGGATCGGTCGATATTCGGAAGCGGTATTGAGGAGCGCGACCAGGCCAGACGGTTACGGGTCTTTGCGGAAGTCTAGTTCACGCGGTGATGAATCCAAGTAAGGTGGACGACTGCTGTGATGTCTGCTCTTAGTAGGGGTCACTAGAGCACTATGAACCAGCTGTGATGTCAATGTTGCCGTGCGCACGTACACCTTGACAAGGTTAGATGTACGTGCGCGGTCATTGTTGCTTGACCGCAAGCTTAGATTCACGCATACAAGAATCCGAACAACGGTGAAAACTGTTCGCTAAGTGGTATTGAGAACACGCCATAGCTGGCGCAAGCTCTCCGGATCCCGAGCATATGCAACCATGGGATCAATGTGTTCGTCGCAGGCTTGCCCAGCGGACAATATATGGGACATCTTTGGGCAAACCCCCACAAATTGTACTGCCCTCATAGCGGATATACATGTACGTATTTTGGCTATTTCTGGTCTGTACAAAGTAGCTGAACTCAAGCAAGGGCGAATATATATGGGTGGTCGTGATGATGAAATCTTGCTGCAGTGACGTTAACAGCATTGCAACTTACTCCGCCCTGTTCTCGACTACGAAAGCGCGTTTTTCCTCTTCTATTGTTGAGAAACGTGCGCATTTCTCGAGGCTTAGTGCCACTGTAGCCATGGCAAAGATAAAACGTTTCGTGGCAAAGCTCTGGAACTTTCCTAGAGCGCAGATGATGACATTGCAATCGCCCCCGACCTTGCATTAAAGCTCGACCGTGAAGTACCGAGCCGTGTTTGTCGACAAAGCTTGTTGATGGCTAGCACTTCTTTCCTGTTGATCAAATTGACACCTTTCAGGAGCATTGACAATAGATCGAGAGGGTTTCGCAACTTTTCAATTATCTTCGATTGCAGTCAGCTGACATCGATCGAGTCTCCGCAGTTTGGTGCTGTTTCCGACTTTCGTGGTCACCAAAGCACTCACCCTGTTGGGAGGGGCTGCGGTGATAATCAAACTACCAGCGCAAATATACGCACTTGTCCCGCAGAACTTCACGCACACTTCACTTTGTGTCAGTGGCGCAACTGTGATTTGAGGCCTTCCACACTGATCCTCCCAGTTCAGAAGAAAGCCTTCTCCTTGTTCAAAACCATCTTCACTGTGGTGTGTTTGCCACTCATCCTGCCAGCCTTAACGAACAAATGGTGCTATGGTTTCTTCTTTCTAAAGCAAAGCAACGCTTCCTGACTGGCCGTTCAGCACTACTAATAGTAACAGACCAACGTCAACAGAAGTCCTTCTACGTGAATTGTTACAAGTTAAAGTTCTGTCTCATGCGATCAACTGTAATAATGACATCGGCCGACCTTTGCTGCGTGATGTCCTGCTCAAAGCCACTTACTCGGCTGATGGCCGTGACGGTCATTCTGGCAATGGGAAATCTCGCTTCGGGGAGCGGTTTCCGTAGCGGCCCATTGGCGGCGAGAGCGGGCGCAACGGGACTGGTCCAGGCAGCAAGCGCGAAAGAGGTCAGCCTGCGGCTTGATCTTTCAGAGGAAAGCACGCAACGCTTGGAAGAAGCTTCACCTGGGCATGTTGCTCCACAGTCCCTTTCGAGAAGTTCGCGATCGACAACGGGATCGAAAAAGGTACGAGAAGGCCACCTTGTGGCCCCGTTGGTCGGCAATAGAACGACAGGCTTAGGCAATAGAGAGGAAATGTCATGGTCCATCCCCCAAAGCCACCCACCAAAAAATACCTACAGATTTTAGTATCTTGACTTGATCGTCTCTGTGAAGAGTGCGAATTGAAGGACAGCCTCAGCTTTTTGCCTTTGACAGCGAGTTCGGAATACTTGACCTATTTAGGCAATACAGGGAAATCCTTTTCTAGATAATACAGGCAAATCCTCGTTGTTCTAGATTCCAATATCGCACCGGTGTCATTAGATATTATTCTTTCGTCATTTCCTGACATGCTCAGTTGTCGCTGTACTGATTCCTGTGCTTTGGTGTTTTTCGACAGGCTGGACGCGCAGCACATAGGGGGAAATGTCGACTCCGACGCATTCACGGCTTGATGAACATCACTCTCTCCCTTCCAGGCTGCCAGGCGAGACAGTATTTTATGCCCGTCTGTCTGGGAGGGTGTCTTTCTTTTTCGAAGCCCGTCTATGAAGGAAGAAACGGAACTCAATTCATAGGGAAATCTTTCTGCTGCAAGCCCGCCGATCTGAAGCTACACAAAGTCTGGTTGAACTGCGGAAGAGATGAGCAAGGCCTAGTTCTTCGAAGTTTCAAACCTGTATTACAACCGAGCTCTTGCAGCTGCTCGTAATCGGAAAGTGACCGCGAGAGTATATCGCCTTGTTCTGCGTTAACTCGTATGAAACAACAATTATTGTTGTCATTGACATAAGTCTGTTACTAATTTTCGGAATGGCGATTAGATCTTCGAAGTGTCTCAACAGCAGAGAAATCCAGCTGTGGCACGATTTGATCTTCGAAGTGTCTCAACAGCAGAGAATTTCAGCTGTGGCACGAGTGCCCTGCTGGCTATCGAAACGCTTGTACTTTATTTTTCAGCCTCAAGGCTTCCGCGTGCCCTTGTGCCTGTAATGACTGAATCATACAAATCCACAATGTCAGTCTTTGTCAAGCACTCATTGGGTTAGATAGACAGGCGATTGGTTTACCAAACAAGACAATTTAGGGCGCATTTGCCGATCAGTTTTGTCTGCGGGTGCGTGAGATTCCGCTGCAGATCGACATTTATTTTCTGTCAGTAGGTCCGTAAGTCTCACTCGCCGGCTCGACGAACTGTTCCAGCACGGTCCGTCGGACACAACCTACATAAGTACGAGGTATATATTGACAAATAATATATGCAGACCGACATCGCATGAGTACGAGTGGTTATGGAACCGATTTCTCCCGGGCTCAAACAGTTTGACAAATCACGCTAACAATTACGGATGTTTAGGCTTGCTACCTTCTAGTTCTACACTAGATGGTGGCAAGTGAACTTCTCAGATGGTCCTCTTGGCAATTCTGCTCATCAGCCGACGGCAGTGGCGCGTTAACTAACTCTTTTCGGCAAGCATTCTCAAGAGCGATTTGTCTGTGAAGCACCCTTAAGTCTCTATGAAATGTTCCTTAACTTCTACGCAGCTGGAAAGTTTTGCTAAGCTTCCGCGGCTCGCCGACGAGGAATGGAGGACTCGCAGGGTCGATCGGACCTTTGCGGAGAAAGTGGAGAGAACGGCAGCCGCATAGGCGGGATGAAAACTTAGAGTGCCCCATGTGGAAAGCTTTGCCAAACCCTTAGACAAGCGACCACCCGCTTTGGACCTGATCTCGAGCGAGAGGTTGGCTGCGACTTCAAGCGCCAAGTCAGTGCCATCTGCGGAAAAAAACTTCAGTCAGCGCTCGAGAAGATACGGTGCTAAAACACAAAGCAGCCAAGGAGCAGGGAAAGCTGTATGTTGAGTTTCTTCTGTTGAAATTATTCGGAAAGCACACGCAACGCACAAGTTTTCCAAAACCGTATTCCCCAAGCTTTCATTGATGTGCAGAGGCACGGTTGAGGACTTCATGTGGCAGGAGACCACAACCAAGGTTGGTGTGGTTTTCAATTTTCAAATTTCGGCACATTCTCATCACGGAAAGTCTCGGAACAATTGTATTGACACTGGCCCATCCCTGATGCAAGAACTTTTCAGAGTATACAAATATGCTTATATGCTTGCCAGGCTTGAGCGAAGAAGAGGCTTTTCATTTTCAGGCTTAGGGAGGATGATAAGGCCTTACTTGTGTTTAGTTTGGACAGATGAAGACGGGCAGCTGGCAGACTGGACGCTATAAAAAAATGCCAATCGGCATGAATTGTTCCCTTCATCCTCAATTCCACACTGTAGTATTATCAAAAAGAACAACAGAAGTCTACACAACATGAGGCGGTCAAGACTATTACTGAGCTCTTTTGAAAATCGTTCTATGTGGACACCTGCTTAACTAGCCTTGATCAAGAGCAGAACATCATTGACTTTAGAAATACAAGTACGCGACTACCACAAGAGACAGATATGGAGTTCAAAAATGGCACACGAATGCAGGTGAAGATGACAGCAGAAAAAGCAAATTATTTGGAATCGGCCGGGGCAGCCACCGGGACATTCTCAATCTTAATGTGAGTCTACCATATCTGAACTGCAAAGACGTTGACCCTGTCGCACACTCTTGACTGCTGTTGCAAGCATCTTCGATCCCTTAGGCGTGATTGCACCAAAGCACTGAAAATATCAAGACTCATAGGAGCGGCACAAACCTTTCACATCGACTGCTGTGATCTTTGTGCACATGTGAGATAGGGTCTGACCGTTGTATTTCTCTGGTGTCTGAAGTCGGCAGTCAGCTAGTATATTCCAAGTACTAGTCCAGGGTGGCACATTTGAAGGTGTAAACTATCGAATGGCTAGAGCTACAAAGTAGCCACAGTTGGAGCACGATGCCTGGAGTTTGTTCTTCAAGAGCAGAGTACCAAGCCCACTTCATGTTAACGCAGGGACGGGAAGTAAATCGTAAGGCATTTGAACTTTCAGCTACGGAAGATTATCAAGGGGTCAGTGACCCACTGCATGATTTTGGAGTTCCAGTTTTATCTCGAGCGCTCACCAGATCAGTATCAAGAGCAGTTTCTTAATTGGCTCCCTTTATGTGGAAGATTTGGCTTGGCAGAGAGAATGTCACGGCTGTCAGCTGTCAGCTGTCAGTTGTAAGCTGTAATTTGGCCAAGGAAATGTACTTGCGCTCAGTACAGATGTGTTTGTGTTTTCCATGCTGAACAAGTGGCGTACGCCGAGCCACCTCAGTCCACTATGGCCGTAACCCCCTCCCGTCTTCGGTGCTACTCTGCGATTCGATGGGAGAAGCAAAGAAAGTAGACGTTTGATCATGTTAGTGTCTGATCACTTCGAAGTTTGGCGAGATGTTTCACAGGCCTCATGCCTTCGGCGCTCCGCCAAGACTCTTTTCAGCCCAGAATCACTGAAATACGTTGAGTTTCAAGCTCTTGCCTTTCAGTAATCATCCTGGGAAAGAAAGGAATGCAGCAATAGGTCTTGAAGCGAATATCACTGCTGCTGCCAGTGCAGTAGTCCCATGCGCAATGTTGGTTATCCCCGTGTTCAGCAGTTAGATGTACCAGTTGCTTCAGCTGGCAAATTCGAATGCAATACTAAATATTGGTTTCCCGCAAGTTTTTTTCTCTCTCTCTCGTTCACTTGAATTTCAGCGGAAAGCTCTCTCTCTCCCTCTCTCTCTCTCTCTCTCTTTCTCTCTCTCTAACTCATTCGCTCGCTGTAATTTTGTGTCCGTACGAAATCACGTACATGTAAATCAAACTTTCAGGTGAAGTGTGGTTTTGGTGCCGAAAGCAATCATCGAAAGAGGCAGCACCCTTTTTGGGTACACCAAAAACAGGGTTGCCAGGCATTCGGCCAGTTCCTTACCGTTGAGAAATTCACCCATCGATTTTTTCCTTCGTTCTTTCTCTCTCTCTCTCTCTCTCTCTCTTTCTCTCTCTCACGTTCGCGGGAGTAGATAGAGATTTCTTTCCGGTTATTCTAATTCCCCGCATGAGAGAGTAAAGATCGCCCCCTTTGCGGTACATTTAATTGTTCTAGTGCTGTTCACGTTCACTCCTAAACGTCGATGTATTGCTATCGTTTTGGATTCTGGCAGGAAGGGAATTCCAAACAATGGAGGAGTGAAAAAGTAAGTTCTTCAGGCACCTCGACGTGGTAACTGGACCTCGAAGTAGCTGGTGGGGTTTCCGGACTGTGCCGCCAGTTGATGCTGCCAAAGGAAATAAGCGGCCTTGTAGGATGGTGTAGTGAACGATGGGAAAACACAAGCGTCACTACGGCGAGTCGCCAGCGCAGAGCGGGCCATTCGAGACACTGCGACGCAGTAATTTTCGGAGTTGACCAGGCTGCGTACAAGATGGAACGAGCGACGTCGGCCTGTATTCGTTCAGCTGCAAGTGCGTGCTCTTCCGTGAAACTACTGTGGGAGACGGGCAATCGGACTCAAACACCGGGCGCACACATGACAGACACAGGTTGGAAGAAATGTGTGGAGGCAGGTCGTGAGACAAATGATGTAACAGGCCAGCTCGTTGTCTGCCTTTTCGAAGCATCTCTTCGAGGTACCCAGCCCATCGGATAACTGCTGATAATATTACGCCGAGGTGTTTGCGCTCCTCAACCACAGCAATCGGCTCGTTGTCAATGTTTAATGCAGTCAATCTCAGAGCGTGCAATGCTTCCTTACTCAGGGGAATTCGAAGTATCTCCGGCTTTGAAAAAAAAGAAAGGTAAGCGTGCCACGGTTCCATGCCAGGAATGGGGTCGGCGGGTGCGCTGAGTCAGACTCACTCATCGCTGAGTCAGACTCACTCATCGTGGATGGCGTGATTATTCTTTCACTTTCTTGGTATTGCCATTTTTTTTCATTAGCTTTTTTGACTGAGAGAGGTGCTCAAGGTATGGCTTGGTGCGTAACTTTCGGCTGCCAAAATCGAGACAAAGATAGAAAGCTTCGTTCTGTGAGCTTTCACAGGCTTCCAAAGAAGCCTGATCTCCCGTGCCGAGCGTTGCGGCGCTGAAATTGGAGCGACTGACCGAGCGATTCGCCGAAACAGGACAAGTTTGTTCGGATCATTTTTTGGAAACGGACTTCAAACGTGACCTTAATGGTGAATTTTGGGTGTGCTCAAGGCTAGCCATCAGCTGACCGACGACGCTGTACCGTTAGTGTTTTGCTTTTCGAAGCCAGTTCACAAACCACCAACCTCGCGGAGAGACCATTCGAAAGTGAATGAGTGCATAGACTAGGTCAACTGTAGACGTCCAGGATCACCTAGTCCTGTCGACGCGATATCTGATCGGAGAATGACTTTTTCGGTGACCGCCAAGGCGCCTCTTTCGATTCAGAATCCGCTTCGTCATGCAGGAGCACCTAGCCCAATTCCTCTGTCTGCATGATGATGAAGACGAGCTTTCGGGTGATAACGTTGGAATCTGCCGGGAACGAAAGAATGTTGCTTTTGTTACCTTCTGCTCGTTGCTCGGGAGATACCAGAAATGTGGAGCTGCAATAAGTCTGAAGAGTCGAAAGGAAGTTGGATCGGTGGTGCGTGTCACCACACACTGCACTGACAAACATGTGTCATATTGAGAAAGGAGAATCGTGTTGTACCCCCGCGGAGGCAGAGAGGACAGACCGAAGAAAATTTCATTGTCCACAGGTGGGGCTCGAACCCACGGCCTCAGATTTGCGCTCCGACGCTCTAACCGCTGAGCTACTGAGACCCACACCTCAACCAAATCATTCAACTTCGTTTTGTCTCACTGCCGACAGGATTGTTGCTGCCTAGCTCATTTTTCTTCGTTCCCTGTCTCTCTGCCTCCGCGGGCGTACAACGCGATTCTCCTGTGCCCCCCCCCCCGGAAATCTTACTGTAGGCAGAGCTACATTCCCAATAGTTTGTGGCAGGATTGTGTGGTCATTGCCCTCTTTCTCCAAAAGCTCAATGTCAAACAAATTCTAGACCAAATCCACAAATAAGTGCTTTATTGTTCCGAGACAGACAAAACTTACACGATATGACAGGACACATCTGAGAGGAGCCAAAACAGAGTTGCGCATGACTTCCAAGCTCCACGTGAGGCCAAGCTAGCTACGGAGATTACAGCAGAGGCAAATATGTATTTACACAACAGTGCTCTGGCAGTTTCTCTGCACAATACTGTTCTGATGAGCCTTTCACCACCTTGTTCACGCACAGATCGGCAGCCTTTCACACACAGTCAGGGCATATGTGCACCAGGTGTCGAGCACAACATGGCTGCTCACATATGGTGCACACACTCTTCACCTTTGTCAGCCTGCTCTTGCTCTCCTTGTATCCTGCCTGGCCGGTCAAGGACTTCACACAGCTGTAACAACAGCGCCGCTTGCTTTCGTCTGATCGAGAAAGGCAGATCCCCTTTGTCGGTCGTGCTAGGTAGGGGAGCGCCCAAGAGAAGACCCAACTTCATTTGCGTTTTCACCGAGAGCCCGTTCATGCTCCTGGCTCTTGCAAATGGAAGAACGAGTGCCTCAGCCAAGTCCCAGCCCAGGTCAAAACTGTCAATTCCTTCAGACTTCCCGTGCTTCAAACGAAATACTGTGCAGGCGTTGACCCTGGCTGTATCCAAGACGTAGGAAAAGCTGACCCTAGTCCACTTTGGGGATATCGACTTGGTTGTGTAGGTGCTGATCATCTGGTCTACTACGTCTGTGCCACCCTTTGTGAGGTCGTACACCTTCAAAATGGCAGGTTTCTGCTTTCCGTCATCTTTCGTCAGTGGCTGCACCATCGACAAGACGAGGACATTCTTCATGGCCTTGGTGCCGAAAAGTATGATATTAGGACAAGCTCACCCTTTTCCTTCTCCCAGAACGTGCAAGAGCTCACCCTTTTCCTTCTCCCAGAACGTGCGAGAGCTGAATTCTTCCCTGCCAGTAGTTGTTTTCAGCTCTGGAGGTATGCTGACAAGATTGGACATGATGGTGCCAATGCATGTTACATTCTTGCTCAGCAGCCACTTGGGAATGGCGATGTTCGTGTAGAGACGATCCATAGAGATGTTCCTCCCTTGAGTGCAGACAGCCTGGTCGAGGCCATTGACAAGATCCTTGATGTACTTCTCCGTACCGCTCACTTAAAAAGGTGAAGTTGCTAAGGCTTGCCGGCATAGACCAATGACCGGTAGGTGTAGTTCCAGCGAGAGTCGTTCAGCGATTTGAACAACATGCCGTACTTGGCTGGCTTGCTTGGGTTATCTTGCTTGAACGTAATTCGGTTCCTCATCGGGAAAAGGGTTTCGTCCAAGGACAGGTACTCTCCTGGAATAAGGTGCTTGGAGCAGCTGTTGTTGAACATGACGAACATGTCTCGGAAGGCTGCAAATCGGTCAGTCTTCCGATGTTGTGCATGGGTGCGGTGGTCGTCAAAGCTGATATGACTGGAGAGGAATTTTAAGCGGCTCCTTGACATGGCTCCTCCAAAGACATGGTGGCCTGCCTTTTCTTAGAAGAGGGTAGATATGCTGTGGTTGCTCATGTCCAGTAAACTATGGAAGTACATCAAGCCGATGAAGGAATAAATCTCACACCCATCAGTAGTCTTCATAAATGTCATGGTGTCATTCCACTCCGCAGGAGAAATGCCCTGTAGCATCTCATTGATCTTCAGATTCGTTGCAGTGACAATTCGCTCCACCATAGCAGGAGTAATGAGATCAAACGCATCATGCATGGACCCGACTGCCTTTGCAGCACAGCTTCGCAGGCCTGGCTTTCCCTTGACAATGTCGCACCGCTGCTGACAAGCTTGATGCACTGGTCGCTTGTCTGTCCATGCCACCGTCTACACATCCTTCTTCTAGGCAGGCCCAAGCTTTGCAGTCCAAGTTTTTGGGTTTCTCGTGGTGGGAAGCTCCATGGCGTCATAATTTTCGGGATCCAGAGCAGCATCGATGTAGTTCACTAGTCGCCGGCTCACTCTCAAGCGCTTAGCTGTTGGCGATGATGTTGGCGCTGGTGACGGTTGCTGTCACCTGCCAAAACTTCATCGATTTCAGAAGGTTGGGCAGAAGCTGAGCCTTCAGTATCTGAGCAATCACTGCCAGCAATCTCCTCCTCAAGGTCTTTCAACGTCAAAAAATCGTCGAAGTCTTCATCGTTGACCACATCATCCACAACAAGCTGTGCAGCTTCTTCAACAGTCAGTAATCTCTCCCTACTGCGTGCTTTGGAGGAAGACATGGCTTCACAGTCTCTCGGAACAAGGAAAGCCAAGAAGCAGTGGGACTGCGCAGTGACAAAGGCCACACACATGACTTTATATGCATTGGTGTGCAGAAGCACTTGCGGGTGGCAGAAAGTGCTAGAACATTCCATGAAACGTCAGAGGTACGTTGTGCTGTCTATGTTATAAACAAAGAACCCATAATTTGACATGTGTTTAAAAACCAGTTGCTATAGTAACACCACAAACTCCTTTCTGTTTGAAAATGTTCTTCTTCTCCTCAGGACAGATAAAATCAAAAGAATGGCCTTAACAGAAGTTTTCCTCAAGTTTTTTCGTAATTACACACGAAAAACTTGGGGGGGGGGGGGGGGGG
>JAOWAR010070331.1:0-12716 GCA_028571005.1 Clathrina lutea
GAAAACCACTGTAAACATGAAATATAAGCGTGAAAAGAAAAAAAGCCATATTTGGGCATACATAAGTGTGCTCAAATTTAAATAACTTGAGATAGAGGAAGAAAATCGACTTTTCCTAGGACGGTTTTATTTGGTCTATGACTTAGGAAGTGATGTAGAAAATTTGAAATCAGTCCAGTTGGTAGCGATTGAGTTATGACGAACTAAAGTCGAGGGAGCCGGGTTTCGAAATAGCGGGGTTTGAAGTTCCCACCTTCGCACCCCGGGGCTTCAGACCCTCGGGCGTCAATGGAATTTTCTCCAACTTGCCGCTGGAATTCTGGCAGGAAAATTACAGTAGAGAAACTTCGCCCCGTTTTGCTCATTTTTCAGCAAGAAAAGCAAAAAGTGGGAAATCAGTCCCCAAGGGGGTAGAATTACCCTTAAGCAATAAATCACACCTCTGAAATGAAAGCACGAAACACTCGGCAGCAAGGACAACCAGGATGCTCGTTTTGCAGATGTTCCACCATCTCATTGCGACGCACAGTTTGTCCGCAGTTCCTGTGGCAACAATCCACCATTTCAAGTCCACATTCACCTTTGTGTTTCTGTCCAGAAAAAGCAAAAGGAGAGGTCATTACATGATGGACCAGAAAGAAGACGATCTCCTGAACTGCCAAATGCAGAGAGAAATCGTTCTCTGAAGTACTCGAGACCACATAAACCCTACAGAGATCATCACTCATAGTGCAGCTGATCGCTAATGCAGATCTAGGAAATAATTCCTCACCTCAAGGTCTTTGAGTGTCCCAATCCACTTGCAACCGTCCCTTTCCTTCCCGCACCTAACCTGTAGCGCCAAAACTTCCTGTCTGAACTTTTCGTCTGGAAATGTCTCCCTAACCGTGTCTCTGCACATAGGACACCTGGGTTCGCTAGAGCAAAATATTCAAAGTCAAAAAAGGCTGAGAAAATTACAGCAGCAAGTATATAGATTTCAGGAATGACAAACAAGGACCATTGTTACATCAACCACTCATATTTCTGAATTGCACCGGAAGTGTCACAATGGCCAAGAACATCTTTCTCATGTGCAATATGCCAAACGAATCCATTTACCACAACATCAAGTCACATAATTCTCTCCAACTAAGAACTTTAGCCAACAGAGAAAGTCATTGTCCGGCACACCTTGATTGACAGTTAGGCCAGAGCTGACCTGTAGCCCCGGAGTCATAAGGGCCGAGGCAGTCCAGGCGATTCACTGCGATATGGTATCGTACGTTTGCACACAAAGTTTGAGTATGGCAAACTGCATTCATCATCAGCCGCCGCTCCATCCCGCGGGGCAACGATCACAAAGTGCAGGTAGGAGCCTAGGTACGAGGGTTTGCGGACTTACCAGACCTGATCATGGGCCAAGACCGAACGGCCGAGGTAGATACGCGGTTTGGCGAAATCACGACAGTCATTCCACTGCAAGTCCGACAACAATGCTATGTGTTGGCGGGCCAGAGCCGGTCATCTTTCGCAAATTCTCGCCAGGTTTTGCTCTGAGCTCATGGCTGACGTCGTCGGGCTTGGCGGCGAAAGTTCCAACGCGTTCTCGTCAAGCAAAAACCACCCCGAAGGCCTTTTCTTGGAGGAACACACGCCGTTATCCACTTCAGATCCTTGCATTTTCCACCTGAGATCCTTAGCTTGAAACTGCCGTAAGTGCAGAACCACAAGGCCGATTTGGATGTTTGAAAAGAAAGCCAGAAGAGCGAGCTAGCAGTTGCATGCTTCCCCGTTGCCAAGCAATGAACCATTGCGCAACCGCAAGCGCTTGAAACTGCGAAGCCAGTTCGGCGTCGGGACTTCATGGTCAGCCCACGTCTCTGGGTGCGAATCATTGCGTACATTAGCAGATCGGCGTGAGTTGGTTGCCATGGCATTGTTAGGGGCGGAGGGTTGAGCTCACCATAGCAACGTGATGACGAGAAAGCATGACATAATGCGGTGGCGTTACAGGAATGACATCATGGAAATGATGTCATGACGGTGTACGGTACACGGCATATGGTGCACGGAGTTGTACCGACTTGGTAATGGTAGAAGGGAGTGTAACTCGGATTTTCTTTCAGTTTTCAACGGATTGAGTTCGTTGGCACTTTGATCACGTTTTGCTTTCTCGTTAGATTCCCTTCGGAATCACTTTAAGTTTTGGCCAGATTCACTTTCAATTAAGTTTCTGCTTTCGTCGATTTCACTGTTCGGATTTTCTTGCAGTTTTCGTCGGATTCGACTTTTCGTTGCATCCATCATGGCCGCTGTTTAGGCGCCAGCTACTGGTGTGTTGGAGAGTGCAGTGAAGAAACGCTTTTTTCTCAACACCCGAGTTCCCGATCATCTAGTACAGAAAGATGTATCCTCAAGGTAACGGTGTTGTGCTAGCTCTTGATTATACTCACTTCTTCTAGTGTCCGGCTTTCGACTCGATCGTCGACGAATACTCGGCTCTTCTCAACGCTTAACTTCCCATTCATTGGCATGTTTTGGTCAAGGAAGCTTCGTTGGGCAACGACGAAACCTCACAGCCGCATTTCCAGAGTTCATCCGCCTGGATTTGAAATCTTTTTGGTAATCGACAACACTCTAAAAGATGCTTGGCGAAATGGAGCCGCAGGTGGAGACATGCACGACGAACCGAGGATGGGAATGGAGAATTTCTCGATTCATCGCCGTCTACCCGGACATTGCCGATCGCGGTCCTCTGACTTGTGGCACTTATATCGATTTACCACCTTCCCTTAAAGCCAACCAAGCATGTATTACCGTACGCAACAATTGAGGACCGTTCCTTGAAATATGGCTCTCCTGTCAGCTCTCTACCCCATGGACAAAGACGCATAGTTTCTTGGCAAATATTGACCGTACCAAGACCAACTACATTTTAACGGAATTTCATTCCCAGTATCCCTCAAAATATTCCCAAAATGGAAAAAGCGCGCAGCCTCACCATCAACGTCTCCAGCTTGGAACAGGACTATGGAATTTTCTTTTGCAGCTTAAGCGAATAAATTGTTTCCTGGTTTTCCTTGCTTTTGTCTTTTGCAGTTCTTCGTGTCCATTTCTTTACATTTGCTGTTTTGCATGTCTCAAGATCATCGAGTGGTGAGTTTCGTTTTGCTTCAAGAAGACAGAAAATCCCAGGACGTGTGGATAAAGAACGTTAACCGTCTCTGTCACAATCAGAGCCGTCATGATGATAGGAAATACGTCGGCATGCAATACCTCGCCTCAATCAACAGTGAGAAAACTCTTGAGAAGCATTCTTGCGACTGAAGGGATGTTTGCCAACAAGTTTATGTAGAAACGCTGGAAGAACAAATGGTAATGTTCCAGAATTTAGCAAAATCCTAAACTCGCCCTACATCATTTCTGCGGACACCAAGCGAACATCTGGAAAATCCCTGACTCGGGAGCGAGCAGGACTGCCGGACATGCTGAGCATGTGCCATGCAGTGGCGGCTTTTTCATTGCTCCTTCCGATGATCTTGTTACAGATAAATTGCATCGAGGAGGTAACGACTCAAAAAAGCCAAAAGGAAAATATTCTTCAACCTGAAGAGCAAGCAGAAATTGGTGATAACATCTCATGATGAAGAGCAGCAAGGTATTCACTAACTTGCGGAATACTACGTATGCAAACAACAGTTTAACGAAGAGGATCATAAACTGGGCGATGACCTTCATAACACAGGCATATGGTTCTGCCTTTGCTATATTCATTTGTGCACTGCTTTACACTTCCCAGCAAGTGTTTAAGCATTTGCTTAATCTCACATTCTTTTTTGTATTTGTTTAAGCACTTTTGCGTGCAGTGGTGGGCATATTCCTTCAATTTTCCAGCATTTTCCTATCTTTGTTTTGCAGTTCTGTATCGTGGGGCAGCGCATAATGAGAGCAACCTCAAACTGAAGGTCAACTGACGACAACACGTCACTGCGATCGCCCTTCACAACCTGCAAGGGTGTGAATCACAGTTCCTGATCTCAGCCCTTCGCAATACTACTCACAAGGAGCACTACGTTAACAAGGATGGTAAGACTTGCACGTAAACAATGGATCAAGTGAAAGTAATTCCGAGCAACATTCTTTGAATCGATAAAGCAAAATTTACTCCAGGCGAAGGACCAAAACTTTCTCCATATGATCGAACCAATAAACAGAACATTTCTCCAGGTGAAGGACAAACATTTCCCAATATGCCGAAATGTTCTCCTTCACCTGCAAAAAATTTTGGTTCATCGATCTGATGTAATTCCTGAATGCCTCCCTAGAAAAAATGTTTAGATTTTTTCCTGAAGATCAATTCGTCCTAAAGTCTATCCTACCACATTCCAAGCTTTTAATGCCGGAAAGTGTACATCCTTGTGAGTACGTGGATAACGACAACCGATTTATAGAGACGCAGCTACCCGACCAAGTTCAGTTCTATTCTAAAGTGAGTGATTGAAACATCTCTGACTCAGACCAAGAACATTCAGAAGAAAATTGTAGAAAACCTGTTGATGTCGAAATCTGGGAGATAATTCACGATAATTTCGCTCGGACTTTTTCGACTCCTTTGAAAATCTCCTCAATGCAGTCTTCACTCCAGTAAAACCATTTCTCTGTGATCAAACCAAGGGAATATACAACAATAAAACCTGCGCTGTAAGGCACATGTTCAGCATCCCTGTCAGTCTTGCTCGCTTCCTAGTCAGGGAATAGGGAGTCCTGTTCTTCTGGCATTTTCACTTTAACCGGCGGGCAAACATCAATACACTGGGGACATTGCTTCTCAAGGGCTCTGTTAGTGCTCAATGAGACGAAGCATCGCATCCAGAAGTGTTTCCTGCAATCATGAAGGTCTGACCAGAGACGGGTGAAGTCCTTGATCCACACGTAGTGGGAACTGGGGATGGGGTCCATTTTCTTTTAGGATGCTTAAAACACGAGGTTTTCACTTTTCCTTTGTTTAAAGTGATTTCCTGTACTTTAGCAGATGGAGAGGGAAAATGTTCACAGGTATCAACTATTCGTAGTTCGGTATTCAAGCTCATCTACCTGGCCATCCTTGCTCCAAGTATCGCGTCGATGTGTTTCAAGATGACTTTGAACGAACTCTAGAAGATCTGGATACCCAGTTTCCAAGAAAACACTATTTGAAATCCCCGCCAATGTATCCACGCGGCTGCCGCTGCACCTTGTTCATTCCATCATCTCTAGAGTAGATGAGCCGCGCCGCCTATTGCTGTTCTTCGCTTGGATCTGAGCAGAAAACGGCAACGTTCAGCATTACAACGTACATAAAGCACGGCGATTCAGAGGACAACCCCTACACATACATCGGGGGCGGTGGGCGCCAGTCGAAACTCGGGTTGATTCACTTTAGATTTTTTTCTCTCCTCCGGATCCCTACCTGGCAGAATGAGCGATGGTGTCAAGCCTAGAGGAAATATGAATGTACCGGTACGTGACGAAACTGCGAGTGGCCACGCAACAGGAACAACGCTGCGGTCGTTTTTATTTGATTTGCTTTAAGGGATCCAATTTGTTTGCTTTAAGCGATTATAAACGGCGATTGCATACTTAACGGACCTTGCCGGGCGCGTACCTCAAAACGCGGCTTGCAAATGCTCGAATTGAACCGTGGCGATGTTCGGCAAGGTGTTATGCTCTTGCGGTTGTTTCTGTAGGCGAGATCTAAAAAAGCCGGCATCTCTTTCCCTCTTCGACTGCCATAGGTTAACTTCCGACGCAATCGAGGACGCTGGGCGAGATTGCTGCTTGTTTCTGTTCATCATTTTACCTTTGTACATGTACAAGCGGGCAGAGATGAGCAGGGGACGGGGCTGTCAGTTTGCTCTGTCGTGCGCTGGTCCGTGTTAGCCGGAGGAAAGGAGGATGTTCGTTACATTCTCCGACGGAGAGCGGGAGCGCAGGATATGCGAGTGTCGCGTGAGCTTCGAGTTCGCCGAAAGTGGCGTCTTTCCGACGAGTCTATGGCTGTAATCGAGTGCGGAGTGGAAGAGGGAGAGCACGGTCCGCTTTTTTTTTTCTTAGCGAAGCGACGGTCGGTGACAACAGCACCACCGTTAGTGTGCGCAGCTTTTCTTGCACGGCTGTTGCGAATATGCTGCAACGTCTGTCATCAACGATGCACAATCCAGGACGGCGCAAAATTCGGCGGGGTGATGGATCGCGTATCTTTGGCCTTCGTAGTGCCAGCATTCTGCAGTAAGTTTTGTTGCTACTCCCTCTCTGTCACGCTCTCTCACCCTCATTCTCTCTCTCACTCTCTCTATCTTTTTCTCTCTTCCTCTCTCCCTTTCCATCCCGGCCCCTCGCCATTTTTTTCGCCGCATTCCGACCGCTAACGCGTAGCTTTTCATCACGCGCGCTCCAACTATTTTTTCTAGCCCGCCGGTCAGCCCTTCACACCGCCCAGGCTGAATCGCCGTGAAGTGTACAGTAGCATGCAGTGGGGTCAAGCAATAGTTGGGTCAGGCGTGCTTCTTCGACGGCAAGCCCCGCCAGTTCGATATATACACGCTGTAAAGCCGAATAAAGCCGATTTCAAGTTGCCTTAGCGCTGGCCTGGCAGGTGTTTAGAAATGTTCGCCGCAGAAAAAAAGGTTGCAGTTTTAATCATAGCATGGCAAACTCAAGACAGGCGATGGAGAAGTTTACGCGAAAGATACACGGATAAGTGCTTGTAAGCAGTAGCAGCGCAAGAATGTCGAAAGGGCAGATAAAAAAATTCCTCGCTTGGCTTTCACCAAACATGCTATTCATGTCCTGAAGATTTAGCAAGGTTCCTTCTATCATGGACGATGTTCTCGAGGATAAACCTAATAAACCAAAATAAATAAAATGAAACAAAAATAAAAAAACGAACGAGACTGACATCGACGCATCTGACAGGGAGAAGGCATGGCACGAAATCAAAATCAAGCGGCCGCTTTCCTCATCGATCATGCCCTGGCAAAGAAGAACGAAGCCGCTTTGCGCGGCGGCTTGCTAAATTATCCCCGCTCTTGGGACTTGCTTCCATTGCACCAAGCCAAGTGGACTCGAATTCAATAAACCCTCACCTCCAGGCACACATGGCAAAGGCAGGATTTCTGATGATCAGCTTCGCCTGCGTCGAGCCTCGCGTGTCGACTTCCACTATGTATGTGTGCTCCCACCGACATGAGTAGGCTAAAACATCACTAGGGAAAACTCCCTAATGGATTGACAGTGGCAGTGAGAGCTTTTGCGGGCGTTTGCCGATGGACGGCAAATGAGAAGAGCCGACAATTCGTCGGCGATTGACTCCGAAAGGAGCGAGATTTCATTTGACACTTGGAAGAGAAACGTATTCAAGTTAAAGACCTTCTGCAGGCTGCAGGGCATTCAAAAAATGGTTTACCATGGGCATACACGTCTTAAGGTAGCTCATCCCGAAGTAAATTCCCGAAAATGTTCCCATTTGATGGTTTCAAACTAATATTGGCCATCCACAAGGCCTAAAAATCATAACCTTAGGGGGATATTTGGGCAAATTATTGCACACCGCCTGCAGCAAAAAGGCGTGTTTTCATAAAAAAAGGGATGAACGAAATCACACCATTGTCGTTCCAATTCTTGACGTAAACTCAGCCAAAACAAAAGACTTCCACAACGTCATATGTTTGCTTGTCTACGACTTCGGTATAAACTTATAGGTTCCTTTTATAGCATTTGGAAGAGCAGTTAAGATTGAAAATTGCATTTATACACAGGACAGCTGTTTTCGATAAACGATGATTTTTTTGGGAAAATATGAATTTTCTCAAAATTGGCCGGAAGATGTTGCTCTTTCTCTGAGCTGTCTTGAAGATCTGACCTTCTTGAGCAAGAAAAACCAAAGGTTATGGGGGATATATTTGCATGAAATCTTGCACAGTTAGAAGATGAAGAGCAGCAGGTAGCACACAAAGGGCCAAGTTGATTATAATGGCACCAGAAACATACACCGTGACCAGGAAGTCAAAAGCTGTTTTCCATGCCCTAAAAGTTAATCCTCATCCGACAGGGGTGTGATAAGAAAGGGGGACTGCCACTGACCGGCAACGATTCTCAGATGAAGGAGCTTCCATTTGTCTGGCGGTCGAGCGGTCGTACAGCTGGCCAGCTGCATGATCGGAATTAGAGGAGACTGGCAAGCTGCATGTAGCCGCATCCAGCCTGCCACATGCGCAACCAGTGTTTACACGCTCTCGCCAGCGTCCGCGAACGCGCGCGCTTTGGACAGATGAAACAAAATGGCGACTTCGGGATGAGCTACCCTAAGCCGCGAGTACTTCTCCATCCCAGGCTAGAAAACGGCCGCGCTCCAGTCTCCAACTCGTCGCCAAATGTTGTGTCCCAAGATGACAACACACAGGGGGTTGCTTTTGACTCCTGACATACTTGACTGACATTAAAATTTGCATAGCCATTAAATAACACAAAAGGTGTGACATTAACACCTAAAAGTCACCTAACAAACACAGGCATCACAAAATGTAGGTGAAAGGTACATATTCTTGCACTGAATGCAACAGGTGCAACAAGCCTACTTGGCATGTAACCGTGGTAACTGGTTGAACTCGTAGCAACAACCTGCGAACGTGAAACTTGAAGATTGAGAAAAGATGAAAGAAATAAGAAAGAGAAAAGAAAAGAAAAACCTGAGCCACAAACTTTTTGGCAGGACCTAACTTAGATCAGTTGTGCGCCCGTCGTGATCAAGTGGCATGAACGATATGCTACTTTTCCACCTATATTCGTGCCATTCCGGACGGCCCAGTTGGGAGGAGCAACAGCACAGTGGCGAAGGCTAGTGATCCAGAGGTAAGTGGTTCAGTCCTGACAAGCCTTCTTTCTTTTTCTGACTTGGAGAAAATCAACCTCAGGGGTGCCGAGTGCTCACAACTGGCATGGTTACGGAAGTATCAGAGGAAGCAAGAGCCCATAGCTTCTCTCTTGTGCGCAGACATGTTGATTGCAAGCCAACGAAGGCGTTTGCCGGTGGGACTTCTTGCCGTCCTGTCGGGTGTGTTGGCAATTGCTGCTTTGCTTTGATGGCCCTCAAGCTTGAGGAGGATAGTGGGGCGTTAGAAAGCAGGGATACACCAGAAGGTGGCAGTGAGTAGAGTACAAAAACTGAAAATAATCCTTAAGCATTGCCAGCTGCAGGCAAAAGAATTGCACAGGCCCGTAGCCTCGAGGAGCATTATGGGACATTGGAAAGCAGGCATACACCGGGAAGTGATTGCGAGTACAGTGTGAAACCTGTTAGTAATCTCTAAGCACTGCCGGTTGCAGGCGAAAGAACAGGGCAACCCCCCCCCCATGTATTTCAAAGCAGACAGGACGAGATGACAAAACAATGGCACAAGACACTGAGAGCCGGCATTATACGGCAAAGAACATTGAAGAGAGAAGGAGAAGGGTGGGACACGCACCCACAAGGTATGCAATTGCAACATTTACATAATTATATCCGAAGAAAAAACCTAGTACAAACTTAACCGTGAATGTAGTGTCAGGCGCGGTACCATGAGTTTCCATGTGCGGTCTGTTTTGGCCAACCATTTTCTGTCTAGATATGCTCAGATTGATTCTATGGTTGGTTATATGTGGACGCTCCTACCGCATTGTAGCACAGACTGCTTTCAATATTAAGTTGGCAAAATATTTTTTTTTTCTCAAAATGATGTGAAATTCTTGTGAAATTGATGTTGATGCGCTCAAGATTTGAAAGTAGGGACGTAAAGAGTTAAATTAGCATGAACACATGGATACATATCACATCAAAGAGGAATTTTTATCCCTGTCTAGCTGTTGAAGAGTACCATTGCCAAGAGCCGAGCCATCAAGAACAGACAGTTATTTGACGAGATTAGATTGCAAATGTCCAAAAAAATTAGCAATGTCACGAAGCAGACCAATAATCAAGAGAGAAGCAAACCATATTTTGAGAGAAAAGAAAAAAAAACACGAAAAAAACGGCAGAAAAATTTTGGAGTGAAGCAAACATATAATCATTCATCTTGAGGTAAACATCTTTGACTTAAATTCCTTTCCGAAGCATCACACAGTAAAGCAGATCTTCTCGGTATCCCGGCAAGAGAAACTGTCCATGTATGGCCCTCTTGCAGTAATGCGTTCACAATGGTTGTAGTCCAACTGGTCACAAACATGGCGGCTGCTCAAGAATTGGTGATCTTAAGGCTTAAGCTAACCTTTTTTGATGATATCCTTCGCAGGTTCGGACGGCTCTTGGGACGGTACGAGCGGATATTTTCAATATCATATATGGCACGAGGATTATTTATGCTTATTGTGTAATAATTCTGAGACCACATTAAAGTGCTTGCAGCTACTAACAATTGAATCCCCAATACAGAGCCATGGGCATAATTTCTGACCCCCTTCGAGTTTCGCAGTTGACTCCTTTGTATCCAAGTGGACATGTACAGATAGGTGTAGTTTAGAAAGCCATCTTCACAAGTAATGCCATTTTTACAAGCTTAAGGTGATGGCCGACATTCGTTGACAGCTTGCAGAAAGCAAAGGATATTGGATAGTGTAAGGATGGCTTCTTGCACCTCAGTGCTTACGTTGACTTGGCACCGGTGGAATATGCTTTGCTACCCAACCTAATATTGTGGTCATCACCACGTAGGAAGGAATATAACTTGATGGCCATAAAGGCCTTGAGGTGGAGTCTTACAGCATTGCTGAACATATTCCACTTGCAAACGACGTAACACTCCCATTCAACTTTACTTCTATCCCTGGCTTTCCTCAATGGCAGCCAAGTTAAACACTTTTCAGGCGAATTAGTCTCAGCAAGTGACAACAAAAGTATCTATCCGACAAGGTGCCATGCTAGCCAATGCTTAAGCCCCTTGCTAACTCTTGGAAGTTTGTAAGTGAACAATAAAAAGCGCCATGTACCATTTCTTCCCAGAAAAATTTTCACATTGATCATTAAAAAGGGCCTTGCATTTCTTTCGAAATAATGTAGGCAGACCTTAAAGGATATAAACTACCATGTACAGTTACTCGCTTTCAGAGCAAGGCAGCCCAGTGTATCCTCCACTGCATGCACAATGGTATCGTCTTGGTGTTGGGCTGTAGAGGCACCTGCCATGTACACCACACCGATTGGGAGGGCAGTAATCCGGCCAACAAGGGAAATTACATTCGAGAAAGAACGATGAAATGAAGCCCGTAATAACCAGAACGGGAGAGAGAAAATATCTTAGGCACGGTCCTATCTGGCACATGGACATTGCTAGTATCTTGTCCTTTCGTGATCTTTCAATTTGATGATGAGAAGAAGCCTCTAAATTTTAGAAAATTACGGCCAGAAAGGAGTTTCCTGCAGCTTTCACCAGCATGCAAACGAAGTGATGGTTGATGACTGAGAGAGGATGTCAACACTGCATATAGTGAGAATCAAGGGCATAATTAATAATATTTCAAGTAGCAACAAGGAAAGGAAGGAGAAAGGGAAAAGACGGAATGTTTCACTTCTTCAGCTCTAAAATATGCAGACCGGAAGCATTGTTTATAGCAACCCAATCAGGCAATTTTAAGGTAAGAGAGAAAACGTTTTTTTTTTACGATCATCAGTGGGTATCCAATCTGTGCAAATGCTTCTTTTCGACCTGTTTTTCAAAAGGATACTAACCCGTCTTGCGGTGCTTGCTTCCAAATTTCGCGGCAATTACAGACGTGCTTCTTCCATGCCAGACTTCGAAATGTACAGATTTCACCATTTTGACAGGGTCGAGAAGTGCACGTGGTATATTCTGTCAAGGTAGTAGACGTACAAAAATCCTTGGCTGTGTGAATTGCATCGAGTGTTTTCTGCCATCCAGACCAGGCCTTTCCTTTTCTTAAGAAATTACTGATTGCGCCTCTAAAGGCTATGCAAAGACATAATTTTTCCTTTTGTTCACTGGCCTTGATACTTTCTGTTTCATTAAGCTTGACGAAAATTGATGGAGCTTAGACCATAATAACCTTGCAATATTTGAAATAATATTGTTGAATTTCATTGGCGATACAAACACACGGTGCTTGGATTTCTTTGTAGAAAAAATTGCAACGTTTCATTGAGTAGGTGAAGGTAATCTATTATTACAATTAGGTGTGGATTCAACAGCTGCCAGAGTCAGACAGAGTAACTATGAGTTTACTCACCTCTGCTGGCCCCAGAAACACATTGAACTCCTTGGTTCTGCCCATAAATACCCATCCCGATTTTCTGAGGTTCGCACGCTGGCCAAACTGGGGTGTGCAGCGTTGAAAGAGTCACGCTGTGGTGCTTGATAATTAACGCATTTCCCGAAAAAGAACAATGGGTAGCCGGCCACGGTGATCTAGATCTCTCTCATCCGTCTGAAACGCAACCATCTTTCTGGCAAATGTTGTAGCTTCGACCTCTGGAATACCGTAGAATGCCGGAAGATCTTCCATGAAGCCTCCATCTAATGAAACAAAGGCCGTGCCGTAGATATCTGCTTTAATCTAATTGATAGATTTGAGCCAGAGCATTGCAAAGTGCAGCAGTTTCATTGAAGGTGAAGCCCTTGAAACTCTACACACACACACACACACACACACACACACACACACACACACACAAATACACACACACACACACATACACACACACACAT
>JAOWAR010070442.1:0-12716 GCA_028571005.1 Clathrina lutea
ATGGAAGTGGACATTGCCTGGATACCATCAAGTGGCAACCTTGCCGACAAGCTCACCAGAGTGCCACAGCCTTGGATTTCGGATGTCAAGAAGTCTCAAGAGCCAGACATCGGAGTGTCTTGTGCAGTGGTGAAGCAGTGCGCAGATCATCCACTGATGCCCGATGCAATACAGAAAGCTCAGGCTGCTGGTGACGTAATCAACTGAGTGAAGGCAGCTGTTACCAGTCACAAAGAGCCGCCAGTGTCGTAGCATAAGAAGGTCTACTCACAGCTGCTGGTTCATGATGGCATGTTGTCCAGAAGTGTGAAGATACCGCCGAATGACAAAGTAACCGTGCCAGGGATCCCTTTGAGTTTAGAGGTAAAGGTGATTCATGATGCACATGTACAAAGTGTGCATGGAGGTTGGGAATGCCACTACTGCTTGCTCCGCAGTCGATGCTACTTCCCCAGATGGCCACTAAGTGCCAGTTGGCCGTGAGCGAGTGTGGTCAATGTCGAGCAGCCAATTCGACACATGTGGTGATGCTGCCTCCATCTCGTGCAGTCATTCCCAATGGTCCATTGAGCGTCGTGCAGATGGGCACGCTGGAGTTGGGACTGAGCCAGTGTCGCAAGTATCACTGCGTGCCAGTCCTCTTTGACACCTTTTCACGTTGGGCAGAGGCAATTCCACTCCGTCGGCATGATGCAGAATCAGTGGCTGAAGCTTTTCTGCATGTGTGCACTCAGTGGGACCCTCCAGAAGTGACCTGTACTGATAATGGTCCCGAGTTCGTCAATGCTATCGTCGAAGCGCTGGAAGAGATGTTCGGTGTGCAGGTGAAGAAGGGTGCTGTGCGACATCCCGAGTCGCAAAGGGGAGTTGAACGTTTCAACGGAGTATTGCTGACTATGATCCGCAAAGTTTTTGATGCGTTAGACGACGGGACGTCAAGCTTGAATCTTCTACTGTACTACTATCGAATCAGGCCGCAGTGTGCGCTAAAGATGTCGCAGATGAACGCCATGATCGGCTGGGAGCCTTGCGACCTCATCCTTCGCAGTGAGACAGCATCGAAGTCTGCTACTGTCGAAGAAATTGAAGCAAATGCTGCAAAGATTCGTGACTACGTTGAAGAGGAGATGTCTGCGTTGGACTCTTGTGGAAATGTCGAAGACGAAATTCAGGCGCAGTATTCTCCTGGCTATCGAGTCATGCTTAGGCGACCCGATCAACGTCAGAAGCGCCTGTCGCCATATGAACGTGGCTGGATGGTGGTAAAAGTTATTTCTCAATCGACGTTCGTCATCCAGCGTATTGGTGGTGGGCGAGAGAAGATTATCAACGGGAACCTGCTCAAAGCTGATGTAGTGGAAGATGCGGGCAAAGACGTTGACACGGAAGATGAGCAACCTGCTGTCAGCAGCGCTAGCAGTGATGAGTCAGAACACGAGCCTATGATAGACGTGATTACTGCTGATGTTCATCCAGCAGGTCGTGCGCTTCGAGACCGTGAGACATTACATCCGCCTAATCGATTTGGATGGTGACTGCTGTAGAATATGGTGGAGGGGTGTTGAGTAACGATTTGTTTTAGTTGTACGGCTGCACCGGATGCTAATTGCCGTTATGTCTGTACATGTACACTTAGAATGAGTCATTCGATTTAGTTGCGTGACGTGTACTTTGTACCTAAATGTTTGGCCTACTATTCTGACACGGAGGTTGGCCGGGACAGTTGATGAGAGACCACGAGGAGTGTGGTTGGAGAAGATTGACATGCCTTGCTACTTTTTTTTAGAGTTTTCAAGATTTATGAACTTCAAAAGATAAAAAAAATGTGTCCGAACGTCTTGTTCTCCCACAGCCACACCACAGGTCCGTGGCCAGATTGTCCCTCGATTCAATTTAATCCGTTCGTAAGACTAATTTTCCCTGACGGGATATCAAGAGGTAATTAGGTTTGATCAGCAAAGCAGCTCAGGTCTTACTGCTGTCCTTGCCGTGTTCCATTCTATCTGAGTTCGACAGAGTTGCGTACAGGTCGCAATGCTGAGCTGACTTGCTTTCCTCTACGCATGGCTCTGTAAAACACACACAACACGCAGCTCAAAGCAGGTAAGGCAACAGGCATTCCTACCAATCTTATCGACATAAGGGTTTAATCTTTACACATAGAATGGGAAAGAAGTGGATAAAATCGCCTTCAACTTCCCCTTGTCAGTGGCTAAAAAAAGGTTTGTGGCCAAATTGCCTCTCGGTATGAAAATAGGCTATTTCCATGATTTATTTTATTTTGCTCTTCAGATAAATTTTTCCAAGACAGAATATCAAGAAGGGATAAGGTTTGATCAGCAAAGCAAATCTGGTCTTACTGCTGTTTTTAGCGAATCCCTTACTGCCTGACATCGACGGAGTTGCGTACAGGTCGCAATGTTGAGTTGACTTGCTTTCCTCTACGCTTGGTTCTGTATAACACACAAAACACAGTTAGAAGCAGGTAAGACTAGAAAAATCCCAACCAATTCTATCGACATATGGCTTATATCTTTACAGACAGAATGGGAAATAAATTGATATATCCGTCATGACATTTCCTTTGTCAGGTGCTAAAAACAGGTATAGATGTGGCAGCGACAACAGTGATGTGCGTAAAACTCAGTTTTGTGAAGGTATGACACAGACCACACTATATGTTTTTGTCGAGGATGCCCCTCGATATGAGAATAGATCACTTGCATGATTTAATTTATTCCGTTACTAAAATTAATTTTTCCCAAACGGGACATGAAGAAATGAATAGGTTTGATTAGCCAAGCAGGTCAGGTCTCACTGCTGTCCTTACCGTGTCCCTTTCTATCTGACTTCGACAGAGTTTCGTAAAAGTTGCAATCCTGAGTTGAGCTGCTTTCCTCTACGCTTGGCTCTGTACAACGCATAGAACACGCCGTTAGAAGCAGGTATGAGTAGGGAAACCCCTACCAATCCTGTCGGGGCATGGCTTATATCTTTACAGATAGATGTGACTGTAATTGACGTCCCTTTTGAAGTGGCCAAAACAGGAACAGATGTGGCAGCGAAAACGATCAGTTCCGTAAAAGTATGACATAGTCCACCTGGTGGGTTTTTTTCTCACGCAAATGTCTTGTCTGTTCCCCGACGAGGGTTTAGGTGTTCGGAAAGAAAAACAAAGGACATTTTCTCCTTCTTGATCTTCTTTGGGGTATTTGTAATTTTAAGAGAATCGACAAGCTCGGTCTAAAATAGGAGTATGGCAGGCATATCAAATTATTAACTCGAAGATAGATCTTCGCTTTTCCACCAACATCACACCTCAACACTGGCTCTGTAAAGTTGGAGGGTTAACCATTTGAGAAAGAATTCAGAAGGAGCGTGAGAACCTCAACTCGTTGCAAAAATCAGACCTGTGGACGCTTGATGAGAAACTTTTTTTCCCATTTCAACCCAGAGGATGGTGACAGCCGTAAACTTACAGGGTCACTCATAGACACCGGCATGCCTGCTCCCGATGATGTATCTTCTCATTAACGGAGATTCTTTCTCAATGGGAATTTAGCGAAAAAACAGGAACAAGTTTTTACTATTTACAGGAAAAATACACTCTTCTGACAATTACTTTAATCCCCAGCTTAAGTAGATTTAATACGTGACGCTTTTACACGCATTAGTCCAGTTATCCGGAGGCAATGAAAAAGTGCTGTCCTCACCCTTATTATCGGAGCCCAAATTCTTCAATGGAATCGCGTACAAATTAGCTGGCACGGTCTCTTCCAAGTTCCTCCCTGAAACAAAGGAAGTATTCCGTGAAAACTTGCAACGCTATAATTCTTTGTAACATGCTACCGAGGAACAAATTAGTTCGGGGGACCGCCTCAGGCCTTGTTTGTCTGCACAGCACCGTATGGATGGCACAAGGAAAAGTGAAGCCACATGCCTGCTCCTTGTATACACAGCCACGGTGTTCAGTTTTTGTCCTTGCGCTCAAACCTGGCCGGGCACAACATGATGCTTAGAATGATGTTCTTACTGTCTCCATTTTTTTCGAACTTCACTGACGAGTCAGGCCATTGAGTGGATTCACTTTCCTCTAAGCATGGCCCTGTACAACACACGTACAATCAGTAAGAACTAAGCAAGATTAGAGAAAGTCCGTCTTCGGAATATAAACTTATGGCCTGCCTCTTAACCCATTCAATGGCACTTGACGGATATGTCGTTCATGATTTCGCTATATTTGTAGGTACTAGGATAAACATGTGGTAGTAGCAGAAGTATTGCCTGCTTATGTAGGTCACAACCGTGGCCAATGGGTGAGATTTGCTCCAAGCAATTTCTTGCCTTTACTCGTTTGAAGGGAGTTCCTTTGCTCAAATTGATGGATGTTGGAAAATCGCCTTGCCGTCCATACTAATCTTTACCCCACATTGTCAGGAGGTGTTCAATGTGTGTTCTAGCTGAAGGCATGCTTCCAATACCCTCGTCGTCATAACATTACGTGCTCCAACTCTGTCCAGCTGCTCTAGTCCTGCTGTCCATTCATCAGTTCTGCTCTGTCGAAGTTTCAGGTTTGTCATCCACTTCCGACCGTTTCTCCTTTCCACTGCTCCAACTTCCGCAGACGGACACATTGAGCCATCGTCTCTGCTGTTTTGTTCTTCCGTACCATTAATCTTACGCTGTATTGATTCCTTCATTTGTTTCCTTGAGACTTCGTCTCTACCCGTTTGACGGTTTACTTGGACAAAATGTTTGCTTTTGCCCCTGTGGTGGTATATCCTTCCAAAGGCTTGGCACTTATTCAGGTTCATGCTTTCTTCCGCAATATAGACAGCTCTTCCCATTCTCATCCGAGCTTTGAACATAACTTGGTCTTCCTCCACCTGATTAATGCTTAATGCTTCTCTGCTTTTAGACATGTCTCCGATTTGCTGTTTCCTGCTGCTGCTTCTTCTGCTTCTGCTCCTTTGCACATCTTGGTTGCCTTCAGTAGCTCAATCTGACCAAATCAGACCCAAAGCTTCGTGTCCGGGAGTCGTCTACTCTGAGTACTAAGCGGTTACGTGTTAGGCGATCTTTCAACGTCCTGAAGCCGCGTATCCTTGCAAGCTTCTGCAGTGCTTATACATATTGCTGAACACTTTCCCCTGCTTGTTGTTGTTGTCATGAGTTGAATTTTCTGTTCTCATAATCATGTTCCTCTGCGGCTTAAAATTCTCCGCCAATGCCTATAAAACTTCCTAGAGATCCTTGCTGTTGTCTGAAGAAAGCGTCAACTTCATTAACACTTGTAGTGATTCACGCACCAGGACTGACTTGAGGGCTGCTGCTCATGTTCCCACGTCTTTCTCGAGTTAGGTAGGAACTTTGTAATTTTGCCATTGATCTTTGAAAGTCTGCCAGATCGCCCGTACATTTTCGCCAAAATCCAGAGGCAAAGTAAACAGACTGCATTCCATTTCTGACACCTTGTCCTGGCAAGAACTTTTATTCCGATTCAACAGACAGTAAATGATGCAAGGTAAAGATTCAAGGTGGTAACTCCAAGGACTTGGACAGTCCTCGACACAACATCTGCAGCTGCAGCTGTCACTCAACACCCACTCCAAGCCTACACCGTCCTAAGACCGCTTCCACTTTCTTTCAAGTTGGCAATTTTAGGGACAGAACGTAAGGTAAATTCGTTAATTGCAATTAAAGCTTAAAGTGAATGGTGTCGTTCAAGGCCTCAAGATCATGGGACATCCTTTGAAGGATTGGCCCTGTAAATTTAGGAACATAGACATTTGAAAAACAAGACAGAACTGGAATAATGACCATGGGCAATCCCAAGCTGTTGAAGGGCAGGGTCACCCAGGCACAGTAAAATGAATGCTATGGATATTATCTCCTTTCTCAACGGGAATGTACTGATCAATCTGAACGAGTTCTTAGTAGACATCTGTGTGAAAGGACACATTTGATAAACGCAGTTTTCAAACTTTTGTCAGCTTCATTTCTTGTGATAATGTATGGGCTGAGTTCCAGTTAGGAGGTAATCAAGAGAGACAGTTCTTACTGTTACTATCACGACATGACTTCTTCGCTGGAAATGAGTATGCATCAGCTGACTTGGTCTCTGTCAAGTTTCGCCCTGAAATAAAAGAAACCCTTGAATAAGTTAAAACAATGCAAGAATTTTTTGAAGGTTAATGAAGGTACAGGTTTTACATGTGACCTGCTCAAGTTTTGCTGCATGTTGATGAGAGCGAAACAGCATGCGTTACCGTTGCAGGGTCAACGGCCATGTTATTTTCCTTCATCATTTTTTTTACAGTAGTGGGGAAGGACTTGTGGGAAAAAGATTGTACTTACAGCTTCCATTTCTGTTCGGCTTTGCTAATACAGCAGTGTCCTCACGGTTTAAGCCCGGCCCTATCACCACACAGTACCGACAGTTAGAAAACGAGGAAGCCTTAAACACCTGACCATACCGGATCAACAAGACTAAAACACCTCACCATACCACATACACAAGACAGAAGCGTCACACCATACCACATCGACAAGACTAAAACATTTCGCCGTACCACACTCACAAAACTAAAACACCTCACCCTACCACATCCACGTGTGGACTATTTTTAACAACACCAAGCCCATAGGGACTGTCGGTTGTCGATTGTTCCACAAACGATAATTGATATGTGTGTGTGTGCTTGTGTGTGTCACAAGTAATTCAGGTCATGTTTATTTCCGCTTGTGGGTCAAATTTGCAGGATGGATCAGCCGAAACTTACACTTTGCTCTGCCTTTCTTGGCAATGACATGCAGCTTTGTTTTATCGACATATTCACAGAGCTGTCAAGGTGACGTTTGGCAGCACGCAATCTTCCTTGAGGCCCCAGATGTCACCAGAGAAAATGTTCCAAGCCGTAAAAAAGTTGCAAAGAAAGCCAAATGTGGTGGCATGGAGAGCAGGCCAGACTTCACAAGGCGACGAGCAACGTGCTATTTTGCATATCGAAACGGGATCAACGTGAAGGTACTGTGCAGGGCTGCTTTGTGGCGGAAACTCTGACTTCTGTTTCCTTTCCAAATCACTTGAGAGCAAGGGCAGGTCTCCTTCCCGCACAGACTCATACAGATCAGAGCTGTACGTACAAGGTGTAGGTCAGACTATTGTACGTAGCTGGAACAAGCCCTCCAAGAACTAAGCTTTTCAAAAGCACTCCGCTCCGAACAATATGGCTGGGTAGCATGCAAGATCTGTCCGAACTTCGGCGACAGTGGCATGCTGCCTCACGGCTGCTTGCGTTAAGGCTTGATAATCGAACTCCACGAGTCAGCGGTGTGAAGAGAACCTGACAAAGCGCTAATTGTGTCTGTCCTACTACAGCTTGTGCAGTTCGTTTGCCTTGAGACATCTTTTCTAACGACGGCGTGAGTGTGACAATCGATCCCACAAGAGCTTCCCAAACTGCAGGTTGCATTGTCCAAAGTTATAAAGCTTTCCTCTCTCGCCTTTTCAGCCAACGTTTAGGTGGAAGGACGCAGCCATGCGCCGAGTGGTACCGTGAAGCACACAGGCCTCGCAAAACTGTGTACCCTAACTGTGGTTCTCCCTTGTAGACCTCTCTCCGATTGCTTTCAGCACCAAAATCGCACTTTGCCTGGAAGGTCTCGTCCACAGATGCTTACATTCTTAGATCTAGGGACAACCTCGAGCGAGAGAGAGAGAGAGAGAGAGAGAGTCTGCAGCTGTAGCTAATTTCAACTGAACGAGCAGGAGAGATCGCGAGACAAAACATCCTAAACTTTGAGAATTTGATTGAAGCAACAGTTCACTCGTCTCCGGGAGGTGCAGAGTTTAGGAAGTGCCCATGGGTGTTTTAGGAAGCTTGGAAGAGGTACCGACCACATCAGGGGCCTCTCCCGGCGAAAACTTGGTTAGCAGCGGGCGTACTCCAAAATCGCCTACAGGATTTCTCCCGTTCTCCTTCGGTGAAAGGCTCTTCCTATGAACGTCTATCATGTTTACAGGTACTTGTCACGGGGGAATGAAATGATACAGCTGTTGCACGCGATGGCACACTGTGGCTGCCGGACCATATTTGGGAAGAGAAGAGTTACAATTGAACCGATCGCGCACTGCGCCAATCTGCGGGCTTTTCAGTCGCCGGCTGAAGCTAGTTCAAAACCAATTTGAGGCTTTTGCTTTGTTCCATTCTTTCAAGGATGATAATTCAAAGGGAAGAGTTTGGTCACGAATAAGGCTATGTTAGCGGCTCAACGTATTTCAGGTTTCTGATTTCAAGAAAAACTGACCGGGCGGAGCCCCAAAGGCATGAGGCCTGTGACTGACGCATCTCCCCGAACTCCGAAAGGATCAGACACGAAAATGGTCAGACGTCCATTTTCTTACTTCTCCGTTTGAATCATAGAGTGTCACTGAACACCTTTTGTGAAAAAGGAGAGGGGTTGCGAAGTTAAGGGGACTGCGGCTTCATGCGCACGCCACCTCTCTATTTGAGTGGTTTGGTTGAGGGATACCATCCGATACCAATGGGCTGGATGTAAGAGTTTTTTGCAGTATTTCGCAAAAGTCCTTCCATGTGGAGAAAATGACAGGGAGAGGGAGAAGTGCATTGAAGCTTTCCTCTAATCAAGGGATAGCATTAGGAATAAGCGAAGGTTGCTGTGCACAGTTCACTTTCACTTGGGTTGGATAGAGGGAGCATCACGAAAATCGCAAAGCACTGAAAGTGATGAAAGAAGACTACCGCAATTGAAAGTGCAACCAGGTTACAACAGACATTGGGTGGATGAGCGAAGCGAAGCAGCCGTTTGCTCGTCGCCAGGAGGCAGAGTTTAGGAAGTGTCATCCGTGTTGGAAGGAAGAGGTACTGACCGCGTCAAGGGCGTCTCCCTGCTAAACCTGTTTAGCAGTGCAGAGGGTTTATCTGAAGTCTTCTTCTTGAAGATTTCCCCCCTTCTTCTCCGGTGGAAGCCTCTTCTGTGTCCTGTTTACGGCTACCTGGCTTTTGGGGAAGCCATTAGTAGCAGCTGCTGATCAACCACGTAGAGATTTTGACCCATAAGTGGAAATATACCTGATCCGAAAGCCCTGTGACGGACATCCCCCAACAGGTGCGTACACATCAATTGTTGTTTGTGGAACCACCTCCAGTCCGTACAGGCTTGATGGTGGCAATAAATCACAGATATTGAGCACCTTTAAGGAGGTTCGCTACAAAAAATACCCAAAATCTCCTGGTTTTTCTATGGGTTGACATGACGACCAAATTTTCAGAAAAAAGACAGGCAGTCATCATGCTAGGTCGTTCAGTATAGTGCAACATCTAAAGGTGGTTTCAGGGAACCGGAACGACTCGTTTCCAGCGCAGGAACCTGGCATTATTGGCATCATACAGAGATGGGTAGAGGTGTTGGGCGTTGAAAGCTGTTGCAAATTGTCATCAGAGCACGGTGGGGCATAATGCAACAATTTTAAAGTCAAGCCACTTCTCCTGGGCAGTCAAGCAAGGCACAAAGCAATTCCTACTGCTTCGGTGAGCCCCGAATATTCGGGTTTTTGCCAGCTTTATTCTGAGATTTGAGGTGGAAGGAACTATACAAAGTTGATCAAAAACCATCAGATGGAGCACTGCCATATATCAGTTCAGCAGGGATGAAAAAGAAAGGAGGTCACCATGGTCACTTTTCCACAAGATATCGAACAATGGACTGCCCTTGCCAACGGAAAACTGCAAAATCTATGACAAGTTGTGTATAACTTGTGGGCAAGATGGCCCTGGAACACATCTTGTGATCAAACGGTCAGGCTACTGCTGCTGAGGGTCCTTCTACATAATCCTGCACCGCCGCACTGATCTTCTTGGATGGCGTCACCCGGCAGCGGTCATTGACCCTCTCGCTGAACAGGGATTTGATGCCACTTTTTCTGTCACGTCTTGCTACTAGTTGAAGGTGATGCAGTGACAGCCCACTGCCTGCAATCTTCTTTGCCATGCCACGGCTGATGACCTTCCTGGCAACCAGATCTTTTAGGCTCAGCAGACGCCTGCTTTTCTCAGCTTGAAACCCGCACATAGCTAATGCTGACTCACTGGTAATTGTCTCCTTGGCCAGGTTGGGCTTCACCTTCATGAGAAGTCGGGACAACGCAGAGATGTCAGCAGCTGCATCATTAGCACTGAACAAACTGCCAATGACATCTTGGTGCAGCTTCCCCAAGCAGTACGAATCTTGACCAGGGAGAGCTGACCAGAAGGCAGGCAGTGAAATAAATAAGGAAATAACCTTCAGTAGATACTGAAAGAGCGCAGGGAGAAGCTCTTACCATCGCAACCACGAAGTCTTGTTGATGTCTTGCCTTGTCAAGCTTCGTGCGCACGGTTGCAGTTTCAAAGCGCCCGCCTTTCACGGTTGCCAGCGACAACCAAGTCTAAAATTGCGAATTGTCGCGAACCTCCTTAACACGTATACGCACAAGCCGTCACACGCATACTCATGCACACAATTTACTAAGAACACAGACTCTATGTAGTCACAGACTCTATGTGCTCACAGACTGTAGGTGCCTGCTCTGATGAAGCCGAAAGACTATCATCGTCTTCTTTTTCTCGCCTTTCAAAAGGCCAACCTGGAGTGATTTTTCAAGCTCTTCATTACTCCTCCAGTTGTTGATGCCTAAATGCAGTTTGCTAATGCGCATTCAACAGCATTGCTTCAAAGCGTAATTGTACAGATAGGAACGGCCAGCGAGGCTCCCACTGCAGGTGATGACCGATAGTGCCTCCTGTTGTTCTAATCCTACAACAAGCTGCCATCCATCATGGCTCGGACTATTTGAGCATTGAATCATTGTTCACTAGCAACTTATGCCTGTGCGATGATCCCTGCGCAGGGCATACACACCACTGGTCATATGCATGGCTGTTTTGATCAAACTTCTCACTTTTGGCAGTTTTCTTCTCGTCTCTTATCTATTTCTCCCTCTCTCTAGAGACACGGACACAACGTTTTCATATTGTTACCAGAAGACAACCATATTTCCCTCGCACCACTGAGGAGACGAAGTGGGGAATACACCAAAATGTTTTAGAGTATGTCTTAAAATAATAACATCACTTGAAACGTATACTGAGCGTATCTCTTCACTCTTTCCTCATCACATTACACGATACTACTTTGAACAACATAAGTGCATTGCTCTATGACAAAAACAACAACCAAGGCTGCAAAAATCTGACACCATGACAATTAGGTATCCAAGCACAAAAGGATACACATACCGTGAAATAAATACTGTATGTCACATCTCATAATTCATTTTCACAGAATTCAATTTAGCTCAGAAAAGAGCAGGACTAAGGGAGGGATTTCACCTGTACTGTTGACTGAATCGTAGAGGGGATTTTGCCGAAGTGAAGGGCTGGTCATGTCTTCATCGGAGGCTGTAAAACCGGAAGAGAGATCAAGATTGCTGCTTTCTCTCTCAATTGTGACCTTAGCACATCTGTGCTTCCTCTTTGACTTTGCCACAATGGCAATAACCAAGACAATTATGAGAGGGGGAATCAGCCCGATTGCCGTGTAGAAGGTGACACTCTTCGCACTGGATTTGTCCTGTTGTATTTCATCTGGGGTGGACACATTTGAATAGAGATCAGAACAGTCCCAAAATTGGTTAACATTGAAAAATTTATTTAACATCAAGGCCCTTCACCGGGATTGTGTGAAAGGAGTTTGACCATAAGCTACCACTAGCAAATTCGTTTAAGATGATCCCGGATGGTTGCTATGGATGTTGCTACCATCAGCCTCCATGTTCAGAGTTTCACACCGAAGCTCACTTTATCAACACAGCAAAGTGTAATCTTCTGAAAGCTAACACTCCAAGGTTTAATTTCACTAAAATGTCTAGGTGTTCATTGTTATGCGATCGAAGTTATGGTGCCACAAACTAACTTTAGCATGCACATGAAGGACGTCAGAAATTTGGATTAATCTTTCACGCCCATCTGCTTGACCTGCCTTAATTTTCCTCTTTGAGCTCCTGTTCCTAAGCGGTAAAAATCATGTCTGGGGTTTTAAAGATCATATCCAAATGTTAGGAAAGTCAAGAACAAGTCTGCAGGGGTGGCCCTGATTGTTTGTGAGCCACTATAGGATAAAGGGATCGAAATTGAAGAAAGCCAGACGCCTTTTCGGCCCTTTCTTAGAAGAAGACATATGTCTAAACTCACCTCAATTCCTAAACAGGCGGCTGCAAGGAATCCAAAGGTGTGGTGGGTAGTGGCCGATTTTTGCGTTTCAAGATACAGGGCTACAAATTTTCAGCTGGAATCAAGATACCACCTTTTCCTTACCACTTAAGCCAAAGAAACAAGTTTTGAAGAGCTGGATTTTGGAAGGTGGAGGAGAAGCTTCCAAGGTATGTTGCGATACAGGGGAAAGCTTGTTAATCGGTTCTGCATTTTCCCTGTGCCTTTTCCTTAGGCCAACTGTGACGGACTTATGGGCCGGGGTTAAACGACCACTTTTTGCCGATTTTCTTCTTCTTCTTCCCTCCTCTCGGAAAATATCTCTTCTTTCTTAACAAGAAACACCTTTCCTTCACGGTTTTACACAAAAATCTTGCTAAGGATCGATGACTTTTGCCGATTCCCCTTGTGATAAGAGCCAGGAATTTTGGTGCAACTTTTATT
>JAOWAR010070664.1:0-12712 GCA_028571005.1 Clathrina lutea
AAGAGAGCGGGATTTTCGCCCATAGGGCTTCTTCTCGAGCTGAAGAAACCTATCGTTATGCCCTCCGTCCTCTCCCTCTCTTCTAACTATGATCATAGTGGGATGAATGTATGCACATATCTACCGCAGACAAAGAGCACTGTATAAGAGGTTCAACACAAAATCAAGTCATTACTTAAAACAAAAATGCCTAAAAGCATTTAAATAACAAGAACAAACAGTCAGACTGCCCACCGTGGTACAGAAAAAATAAATAAATACAGAGCTTACCAAAGTGGCAGGTCTGACAGCGGGCGATGTCTTTTCTGCACAAAAAGAATCTTCTTCCTCATTTCCGTGCTGTAAATTCTGTGACAGGCCTCGTGTTCACGTCTTTCTCGTTTCCACTTAGGCTTCTCATAGCGCCTGATAAGAAACAGCTTCTTCAGTAACCCATTGCCTGCCATAATTCGGTGAAGTTGGCCGTACGCAGCATCTACACCTCCAGGCCCGACGAGAACAGTCTTGGCGATAAATCTGGCATGGGCCGGCATTGTCACACTCCAGGATCCTCTCTCTATCCTTTTATCCGCTTGATCCTTCGGCAGTGGTTGCTTACTGATGAGGCCAACGGGCCAATGATGAAGATCTCCGAGCCACGATGCCAACGTGCAACAAGCGCTACAAGAGGTCAGATCAGTGTATGTACATTTAGTTGCGTACAGCAACTGAAGCTAGCGCTAGGCGCTATAGCTAGGCCGGCCGTAGAGATCTACTGGTCTACATCAGTACATGAACTTTTATCACTAAAATATCAGTTTTGTATCATGCAACTTTATCATGATCGATGTTTATTACATGCGCGTATGCGACGCAGCTTGTCAGATTAAGCTGGGTTCGAGCTGAAGGATTGGGTACTATGGTTACAAAACCTGACTCTATATACTAGTATTAGTGCGCTTGCGCAGAACAATGAACAAAATGGCGACATTATCGCCGAACAGGTGGCGAAGTTTGCAAAACGCCTGTTGCACCGGCACCAGGGAATGTTGTATCAGTTTATTCTTCGTTTATTCTAAGATCTAGGGACGTGACTAGTCTTTTAAGATGATAAAAAGGGTACATTCTGATGATACATCCGACGAGAGTCGAGCAAAAAGACGCCCGGATGGGGATGATCAGGCTGGTTCCGACTGCGGTCCAGACGGACTATTGGAATCTGACCCTCGCTCCCATTCTGCTGCAACAGCAGAAGGAAACGAACAAGAATCGTCTCCTGATCGAGGTTCAAATCCGGATTCTGAAACGCGTTCTTTTACGTTGCCGAAGCCAGGTGGTAAGAGATCGAAGACACACTCTGAGATATTCGAACTCTGAGCTCCGCTTTTAGCAACATGTGCAAGCTTCCACCACGCTTACGTAATCAGGGGTTGCCTTGGTTACGATTCTTCCGCCGAGTTTCGGCGTGAAAAAATCTTTCACCTCCGAGGCGTCCTCCATCGAGTTTTGTTTTTCTCATGCGTTCATGTCAACAGGTCGTATGAGATGGATTGAAAGCCAAGTGCGTCAAGGTGTCGATCCGGTGGATGTGTTGCAACATTTGATGCCGAATGTGGACCTGGTGAGCTGCGGAGCAACCTGAAGCATCGTTCACAAATTAAATCGCTGGCAATCTTGAACTACTTTGTTCATGGAAAGGTGGAAGCGATAAAGGCTTCTTCTTGCTAAGCTCTTTTTCAAGAATATTGCTTGAAAGGTGTAATAAATGAGAAGGATCCCAAAGAAGAGACCCTTTTTGAAAGGGTCTCTTCTGGCCTTACCTGGAAAATAAGTGAGGGTTTAAAAAAAAAAAAAAAGGGAACAGTAAAATAAAATAAATGAGACAAATGTTGGTAACGTGAAAAATATCTTGAGACCGAAGTACAGACTACAGAAATTCATTTATCAAAGCATAAGGCCTTTTTCACCGCTGTTCTATGCCGAGGGTGATGGGGTTGTCAATATATTTATAGCATTTACGCTGTACTTTCCACTTAGCCACCAGATCTGGATACCATCACTCTGTGGAAGTTGGTTGTGCAAATTCTGTCAGAGCCAGAACCACGCCAGAAACTGCTCGACGTCAACACGTTGGATGATGTCGTATCCTTGTTGCGTACACGGCGCAATATTTTGGTGCTCACAGGCGCTGGGGTAAGCGTTGGCTGACAAAGTACATACTGTGTGAGTGCGTGAGTGCACGGACACGAGTGTGTCTATGTGTGGGTAAAAAAAAGGCCAGCTGGAGGTGCAGATCTTTGATACGCTGAATCGAACACTCTGTTCAATTGTTTGTCACCAAGTGCACAGGTTGATAATAGCTAAAAAAAAATTAAAAAAAAAAAAAAAAAAAAAACTCAACACAGCACGTATTTGTAAGAAGACCCTTTGTCTTTCTCTGTGTATTTTGCCCCTTCGCTCTTTCATTCTCAGTGTGTTCTATGTTCAGTTCTTGTTACAAGTGGGAAAGATGACCAGGCCCCCAACGTGTGGCATCATACCTCGGGCATGTGCGAGATACACATCCGTTTGCAGATCGATCAAGACTTGAACTTAAACCCTGACGAGCGAAGCATTGAGAGCGCACTGAGAGAGAACCTAAGAAGGAAGTAGAAGTGCGAAGGACGCCAGTTTGTTCAAAGAGAAAGGAAAAGAGAGCAGGAAAGGAGGAGGAGGAGGAGCAAGTTTTCGCGAAATCACAGTCTTGTAGGTTTGACAGCTCAGCCCATAGTTGCTGTTCAAAAGTACACATCTATTTTCCCATGCAGGTTTCAGTGTCATGCGGAATTCCAGACTTTCGATCGCGTGATGGTATTTACGCTCGTTTGGCTGTCGACTTTCCCGACCTGCCCAGTCCGCAGGCGATGTTTGACATCAGCTACTTTCGCCACAATCCACAGCCCTTTTACAAGTTTGCGAAGGTACGTGTCAGATCAACTCTTACAAAGCATGCTGCTTGACCTTTAGTTAACTGCTTTCTACAACTACCCTCCATTAATTTCATTCTGCTACATGAGAAAGTCGGGCAGTTTTGTTTCTTGAGAGCATATTTGGTATCGAAAGTTTTGTGAAAAGCAATGAAAGGAGATGGAAAAGGATTTTTTTTGTTCCTGCACGGTTGGTAGGTCATATATTTAGACCCCATATGACTTTGCTGTGGAATAGTTCTTTTGGGCAAGTGGTTGTGTTTCTGGTCTTTGGTCTTCCCTCATTTTTCTTCAGGAAATTTACCCTGGTCAGTTCAATCCGTCAGTCAGCCATCGCTTCGTCGCACTCCTGGAGAGGCGCAATCAGCTGTTGCGCAATTACACTCAGAACATAGACACGCTGGAAATGGCGGCTGGCATTTCACGTGTTGTCCAATGTCATGGTAAAATTATTGAGCATGTTCATTGTCAGTTTGCGCTCTGCCTTTGTTACCTTTGGATGTTCCTAACCATGCATGTCTCTATCTACTCTGTCCATCATATTCTTAACCGTGAATTTCTAATCCGATAACAACTTATCCAGCTTTCTCCATGAACGTGTAGAAAAATCTGTTGCCGTATGGTCATGCCATGAATTTTTTTGTCCTCGACTAAGGTGAAGGAATGTAGCGGCCTGTTTTTTTTTAATCATTCCCACGTGTGGTCTTTCTGGCAGGTTCATTTGCGACAGCATCGTGCATGCGCTGCAAGCTCTCAGTGGATGCTGAGGCTATTCGGGAGGACATCATGCAGCAGGTGAGCAAGCCGTTAAGTACGCGCTTTTCTTGCAAAAAAGTTGAGGCCTTTTAGGTTGTTTATGTAACTTTGAAAGACTCTTTTCTTTTTCGCTGCTCTGATCGTTGTGATTCAAATTTGAGTGCTTTTTTGGACTTGAGTGATTTCTTTTAATTTTTCTATCATCTGTTTTTGGTTGTATCTTTTTAATTTTCAAGTTGAAACTTGAAAGATTTCCTTGTGATCTAATGATTAGGGTGGTGAGGATTTTAAACGCTGTCGTTGGTGACAGTTGTTTCAAGCTGTTTGAAAGCAGGCTCCAGTGCGCATCAAGACACTTGTGTTTCTGGCGACTCGTTCTATTCTGCTCGAGTAGGTCATTCCGCGGTGTCTGAAATGCTCTCCAGATGAAGAAACTCCTGCTATTATGAAGCCTGGTATGTTGATACTTTTCAATAGGCCGAGCAGATCATGCAGATTAAGCAGATTCTAGCACACAAGGGTACAACAGCTTGTGGTCTGCTTCTAAGTAGGTTTTGTTGAATAGGAAACCTCAATTATTTGAAAAAGACACAAAATCGACGCAGTTCATCATTCTTCTCTTTTTGATGTTTCCTCATGCCTCCCCTGCCCTCATTCCCCTTCCTCTTCCTTCTGACTAGTTGCAAAGTTGGTGCATTGGAAGTCTAAAAAAAAAAAAAAAAAAAAAACTAACTTGAGTTAGTTTCTTGAGCAGTTGTTCAATTTTTTCTCTCATTTTTCTTACTTTCTCATTTGCAGACATCGTGTTTTTTGGCGAAGGCTTGCCTGACTCTTTCCATGAACAATTGGACAAAGACCAAGAGAAGGTTTGTCAGAGACCGTCTCATTTCCTCTGAACCTATGATAGCCATGAAACTTGTTTTCAAGAATGGTTGCATCACTTTCATCCTGTTCACTGCCAGCAAAGTATTCTCAAAAGATCACCCCGGTGGCCGAAGACCTGACACATTCTAAACTGCATGCCTCTGGCTCAGAAATACCAGCTGTTTCACCACCAACCAAAACAACGACAATAATGAACACGAGAAGAATCGAATAAGATCAGAATTCTCTAGTGAACGATCCTTTCACCTGCTTCTCTCTCCTTCCAATTAAGGTCGAACTTTGTGTGTCATCTCCCGCCCCTTTATTTTCATCGTCTTCCTCCTCGTCCGTTTTGACAGTCTGCTTCTTCGTTGAACTATTAAACCGCTCAGTTAAGATCTATCTTTCAATTGTAAACCTTCAGAGCCAATCCACTACTCATGTGATGACAAAGCACTGCCTCCATCGGCTGTCGAATCAACAACGGGATCTTGTCATTTCTTTTGAAATAATTTTCCTTTAGGCCAGCGTGGGGTGATCCGAGGGCAGTTTTCACTGATTTTTGTTTTTTGTTGCAAAAGCACTGTAGTTGTGGTAGAAAAGGGCTTCTGATTGCCTGGATTCAATTTCCTCCCTATTGAGCCGCGTGTTTCCTGCTGAAAAGGTTCGCACAAGTTCCTCAAGCAACAAAGGGGCGTGCAAAGCCCCGAGGCGCCGGCTTTGGCGTCCGTGACGGCGCGAGCGCTGTCAGCTGCAGTGGTGGATTGCGCGCGGAAGAACGTCGGGTGCGTTCGTAGTTTCAGCTGACTTCGCGCCACATCCTCGTGCACGTGAGGACACTTCAAAGGGTGATGTCATGATCAAAGTCGCAAAGCGGCTTTCCGGCGCTGCACAGCCAGCCGGCCACATCAGCCCAGCAGCTCTTGAGCTTCGAAGTAAAACTGTGCAGTTCTCTTAAGGTCTAGCGTCCACATACTACCTCCGATTTCGATCCGGTTTCTCTTATTCTCTTCCTTGGTACAAGGAGCACAAAACCTTACTACAAAATTTTGATATTCCATCTCAAAAAATAGTGACGGTCCTTCAAAGACAAGAACACGGGTAAAAAACGCTTATTCAGCTTAAAGTCCCTTTAGATAATGTTCCAGGGCGAAAACAGACACTCTGTAGTAAAGTTTTGTAGTCCTTAACATCAGGATAGATGCCGTAAAGTTAGAGCACCATAGCTGAAAGGGGCAACGCTCCAGACCTTAAGAAAACTAGTGCATTTTTCCGTTGTTTTCCTGTGCCAAGTGCCCTAGGGCGTTCTAAACGTTGGTTGAAGAGGCTATTCCTCACTTTTAGCCTAGGGCTCCCCTGGAGACAGAATCAAAGGTAAGATTGAGCACCACTGAGGATAGTTAGGTGGATCGCCCCACGCTGGCCTTAAGAAAACATCCTCACAGTGGGAGGAAGAGCTTATTCTCTGACTAGATGGGTTCAGACAGCATACAAGAGCATACAAAAAGATGGCGGACCAGTTGCCATGCTTGCAGACATGTATTTTGAGGATTGAAGGCAGGATGTAAAGATACGTCCTTGGCCAGTGGGATGATCATTTTTTGGACGTATATACACATCCCGTGGCAGTGAACTGGTTTAAATTGAACAACTTAGTGATGCCTGCCACCTCACTCTCCTGTGGGGATCAACAGTCCACAAATCGAATATGTGGCCAACAGCACCTAGATAAATGAAAACCCCGGCACATCAACAGTTCAAACCATTTGATTGGCTCAAAAGGCAGCATCAGAGGGAGCTTTGAAGGCTCATCCTGGCGCTCGAACGTTGGCCACCGTCATGGTGGTTTTTTGTTGTTGTTGTTTTAATAATCTGGTTGATTTGTCTGAGCAGCTCGGGCCTTGGGATTTCCGTTCTGCCACATGATGAACACTGTTGGTTTGATCTTTGTTCTGCCTCAAAGGGAAAATGAAAACTTGTGTTGCCTCGGCAAGTCTCCAGTTTCAAATGGCATGCTGTTGTTGCATCTGTGTTGACATTTTTTCTTCTCAGAGTGTAACATTTTACATTGTTGCTTTTCTTGTTGAAGGCGGATCTTTTGATTGTCATCGGTTCATCGCTCAAAGTCAGACCTGTAGCATTGATTCCTCGTAAGTGCCTTGCTAATGTGTCCGTTTGCCAAAACCTTGGTTATCAAGGTCCCCAACTGTCCTAGTTACTCCATGCTTATGCAGCAGCCATTTACTCCGCATCTGTCCGTGAACACCGCCTGCTGGCCTTTTTCATTGTTCATGTTTATGACTCTTTATTCCTCATCATACTTTCTCCTCCTCCTTTCTCAGAATAGAGAGATTATCGGCGCCTGATGGTAACTGCATAATGACGGCTTGGTGAAAATGTGATAAAAGCTGAAACACTTTGAATAAACAAGGGATTCGTCTTTATCAGAGAAGGCAGTGTTGTTGAGCAACACGATCATCTAATCTACTCTTCCCTTGTCGCTGTATAGATTACCTGCCAGCAGAGGTTCCTCAAATCCTGATCAATCGTGAGCGCTTACCACACATCGAATTTGACGTCGAGCTTCTTGGCAACTGTGATGACATCATCGTGGAGCTTTGCAAACTGCTTGGCTCTGACTGGCAGGAAGAGATGGGCTTACCAGAAGAGTGTCCTCCATCTGGCCCTTTGACGTCCACCCAGACGACTGGTCAGGCGTCTGAAGCGAATCTTGTCGAGTCTCGCAATAAGGTGCCTGAAGAGGCTTCTCCAGCTGGCCCTGTTCTGTCTCCCAAAACTACCGGCCAAGCATCAGAAGCAGTTCTTGTCGGGTCTCGCAATGAGGTTAGACCGCAGTTGGCTCTGTTGGTTGCTGTTTGAGATGGTATGGTGGCAGGAGCAGGAGCAGCGGCATCAGCAGCGGTAATGGTAGTTAGTGGTGTTGAACTGTCAGGTCACACTCCATATTTGGCTGAAAAATCATGCCAGACTTCCAGCTGATAAGGAGGTGAACTCTTTGTTTTGTGTTTCTTCGACAGGAAAGTACCGGGTCAGTTGCAGCTTGCAGTGAAGTGACGCCGTCTTGTCCTAGTGACAATTCTAATTCGAAAACTCGAAACTCTGGTGCTGAAGATGAACTGGCTCATCTGGATGGTGAGAGAAATAAGCGAGAAGAGAGCGAAAGATAAAAGGAGCAAGCCGGTGATGGCAGTAAACTGTTGAACTCCAATTCACTCTTTAGATGTCGTCATTGTGCGGCTTGTTTCTTTCTTCTGGAATTTCTTCTTCATTTCTTTTATGTTGCTCTTTCTGTCTGTTTGCAGAAGTCAAATGTCCATACGAGTTTTTACCGCCCAGCTGCTACATCTTTTCTGGGGCAGAATTGCCAACATATTCTCCGTCGCTGTCAGGTGGTTCTTTGTCCGAAGGCGGCAGTGCATCGTCAGGTGATGGAGAAATTCTGCTTGTAGAAAGTTTTCTCGGTGGCGACAATGGTGACGGCACACTTGAGGCTGTCACATTCTCACCTGGATCAGAGCCCAGCACTCTTCTCTTGAATGATTCCATTGATGGTTACAGTACCATCGCCATGGCAGGCAGCCTTGCCAACAGTATATGCTGTAGTCCTGATGCGGCAGAGACCAGTCTTCATGGCAATGAAAGACATATTTTAAACTTGCCTACGAGAGTGTTGACAGAACCTCGACGGGGTTCTGCATCAGGAAGTGCGACTGAAGTTGACTCGGTCAGCGCTGCAGCCAGCTTACAACAGCCAAACGGTGAAAACAAATAGGCTTCTTGGAAGTTAATGGCAAAGACATCTCACCCATTGTTCAGGCATACAAGTTCACCAAGAACACATGACAGATTTTTAACTTATCTTTTCATTCCCTCTGCTCTCTTTACACGTCCCTCTTTGCCGCTGTGCAGTCGGGAGATCTGATTAGCTCTTCTTTGTATCCTGCTTTGCCGGTGCTTGCTGCACACACTGTCACAAAATTTCTGAGAACACGCACGATCCCCTTGCTCTTTTGTTACTTTTGAAGGCTCTGGTGTTTTCTTCATTTTGTAACAGTTTTGAGCCCATGCCATCCATGCTTGTTTCTGAAGAACTCAGCATCAATCTCACTGTCAATAGATCGACCCCAATAAAGGGCCGAAACCTCATCTCCATTGTCCTCCCGTGTGCAAGAGAATTAATAGGTGCTGAAGCTTGCAGATGAACTCACCCTGCGTTCGAAAGTAAACATGTTGGCAGCCAGACCACAGAAACTGTTAAGGAGCCAAAACTAGTAGCTAGATTGAAACCAGACATGCATGATTTAGTCACAACACAAACAGTAGCAATCACACCGCACACCCACTGTCTCATGCTCACAGATAGTGTCACTCATCGGCCAGCATCATCCAAGCCTGCCTGGATTCGGGGCTAAGTACTTCATGCTAGGCCAGGTTGACGATTGTTTTTTTTTTGTTGTGTTCTTGCTTTCGAAGCGTCAAAAAGACCATACAAACAGTGCGGGCGTCTGCCAAGTACCAGAAAAAACGAAATGTTGGCAGAAGAAACCCTTGCCACGGGTTGACTATCGGACGGCTTTCACATGAGCGCAAGGTATCCAGCAAATGTATACGGTGGCTGTCATGGCCCTTGAACGACCACCGTAAACATTTTTTTCCTGGATATTCTGCTCTCATGTGAAACTAGTACGTAGCAGCCGCACAATAGACCTTATCACAAACAGCGGTCACCATCTGTAAATGAAATCTTTGTTGGATAAGCTGGTGAATTGTGCGCACAACCTATCATGATGGTCCTATTGATGGATAAACTGAGTGAATTGCGTGCACAAGCTATATGCTCGGTCCTCAAATGAGCCAGAAATTTTAGTTGCGGATATGCAATTTTTGTGAGAAATTGGTCAATTGTGCTCGAATACCCCACAGGGCAACTACCATGTATGATAAGATCTATGTGTATGGGCCATGTTGGCTGTAGCCAGCCTGACACACCATATACCACAATACACAAGATCTTCCAACTGGGCTACCAAGAAAACACGCTACCATCCAGATTCCGAAAAAAAGGATAGGAGCCAAAGCTCAGAAGAAAAATAAAGCCTTTCAATTTGTCCTAAAGGAGATTTAAGATGATATAGCATCTGGGGTAGGGGACTTTGATTTGATTTACGATGAATAGATATGGAGAGAGGAGGAAACAAGAACAGAAAAAAGTCATGCTTTATGTTTGAAGAAATTTATGCCAAAAATTAAGGTAAGTCTACAATAAAACTGGGACGAGATGTGAAATAGGTTTTCTTTTCATGAGCACGAAGGGAGAATGAAATATATGCAAGCATGATGGTACGTGTGCATGAGCGGTAGCAGTCCCAAGCAACCAGCAGTCTGAGAGTGCTTTTGAATCTCCGAGAAGAGTTCACAACGAAGATGGCGAGGAAAGCACTGTCAGCATAGCGTTACATCAATCTGCTTCAGTGTCGGAAGGGCTAGCTTGACCTTGCGGCGATAGGCTGTGTCTCGTGCGATGGGATTTCGATCAAGGTAGACTGTCTCCAGGCGGGGTGCGTTCTTCAGCACATCTAGGTCTTGCCAGGTATCGATCTGGTTATCATTGCACTGAAAGAGGACAGAAAGACCGGGGGAGGTGCAGCTCTTGAGTCACACCACAACGGGAAAGAGCAGAGCTCTGTCGCAAAGTCAACAGGTGAGGTGCCCTTGGATGGTTTTGCAACCGAAAGACAAATCAACGGTCAACTTCACTCTTCGAACCTCGCTTGAGGTTGTCATGGCATTGACGGCAATCATGCATGCGCTGCATTGTCAATTACCTGTCGAATCCTTACCACAACAGACAAGCTGTTCTTCTCGTACTTATCTCTGCCCACCACACAAGCAAGTTACTCTGCTGCAGTGTTTCTCTGACTGTAACGTATTGTCTGTTTTGCTAGGCGCCAGCTTACTTCCAAAACCTACTACCTAGCAATTGGCATGAAGCAGTGCAGAAGAACACGAGAACAAGAGTGAAAAAGACCACAAAGTGACAAGTTGGCAAAGCAACACCTCTGCCTACCCAGAATTCCTCCAGCTCAACCAGGTGGCCGATGTTCTCCAGGCGAGAAATGCGGTTGCATGCCACATCCAAAGTCTTGAGCTTCACCTGAACACAATGAAAAAAAAAAAGTAACTGTGAGGAAGGAAAAATCCGACCGCATCTCACCGATAAGACAAAGCTATAAAAATTCCCTTCCTCTTTCACGCACACAACTTTCGAAAAATCAAGAGCAGAGCATTCTCCTAGCAAAGTGTACCGACAGCAAGAAGAAGAAGAAGAAGAAGAAGAAGAAGAAGAAGAAGAAGAAGAAGAAGAAGAAGAAGAGGCATCATCTATTTTTGTCAAACCTTTAAAAAAAGAAAGCAGAAACATGTTTGCTGAATCGAAAGGTCACAAACTTTCTTCCTCAAAGAGGAGACAAAGCATCTCCAAATCATTCTTGTCCAGAAGTGGTGGCCGCAAAGAGTAAGGCACTGCCCTCACAATCTGCTTGGTATCTGTTATGACCTGCTTTTCCTGGACAGGTCAAACAGCTTGAATTATACAGCCAAACATCAAACAAACAGCTGACAAGGAACACAACGTCATACATTTTTCTCCAAGCCTTCCAGTCGCTCAATCCCATTGTTGCTGACGTAGAGCTGTTCGAGGTTCACTAGTGCTGAAAGCCCCTCCATTTTGATGAGGCGGTTGCTCTGGTCAAATGAAAAAGAAAAAGAAAAGAAAAGAAAAAAAAACAGAAAGATCCCCTGAGTAGAGACAAAGCAACACTGCATGCTGATAATGGAGTAGCATTTCACCTTTCCCTTTAGTCCAACTATATATTGAAACAAATGGTTTGGAGACAAACATGATAATACTGAAAGGTAGAAACAAAGCAAAGCACCCATTTCTCAGGAAGTTCTGAACAAGTCTTCCTGTCAATCTCATCAGAGAACACACATGACAAAGTACAGTAAGAATGAACAAAGTTACACATTTTTAAAGGTCAAAGTTTGATACAAGGCGAGAAATTAGGTGATGGTGGTGTAAAGCGACGTGAAATACTGCTTGTGTGCCCAAATACACCAGCATGTTCCTTTACATCTCCTGCCTTCCGGCGTTCGTTCACTTAGGCCAAGCCAGTGAACGCACGCGTGAACGTCTATCACTGAGGTGAGGAGAGGTCCACCTCGCAAGTGTTAGGGATTGTCATCTGGAAAGCCTTTGTGTTCCGAGCGCGCGGTAGCATCCTCAGGCACATCAGTCCAACCGGCGCCAGTAAGATCCTATCAGTCTGCTGTTGCCCGTCATTTGACAGAGAACGAGCCCTGCCGGGAAGGGTATGATGACCATTGCTTCAGGGTACTGTTTAATGGCAGGACATTACGTCACCCGGAAGCTCTGGAGGCCATCTGCATTCAAATACGCTCACCGGCATTGTGCGTCCAGAAATAACATGTTGCACCCCTTCAGCTGTTCCGGAATCCTTCAAAACATGCATCCTAACTGTTGTCACAAAATTATATATTTTTAGCGTCGTTTGTTGTTTCACGTTTTCTCACAGCATTTCACGTCGCTTTACACCACTGTCACCTACTTTCTCGCCTTGTATCAAACTCTGACCTTTAGAAATGTGTAACTTTGTTTATTCTTACTGTACCTTGTCATGTATGTTCTCTGATGAGAATGACAGGAAAACTTGTTCAGAACTTCCTGAGAAATGGGTGCTTTGCATATATATATGTATATAAATGAGAGGAAGAAAGGGAGTCATAAGAACTTACAATATAAAATCCTGAAAGGGCAGGAGAACGCACCGAGACTCGAACCTGCGGCACCGACTCGCCTAGCAGACTGAAAATCACGTGCGCTACCCACCACGCCAACTCGCCATCCTCAAAAAAGGAGTTCGCCGTCAACATCTTTCAAAACATCTACCGACGACTCCGTGTGGACCGGATCGCGTGTGCTGGAAATCTGTCTCCGAACCATCCTTTTTGAGGATGGCGAGATGGCGAGATGGCGAGATGGCGTGATGGATAGCGCACGTGATTTTCGGTCTGCTAGGCGAATCGGTGCCGCAGGTTCGAGTCTC
>JAOWAR010070775.1:0-12712 GCA_028571005.1 Clathrina lutea
ACAATATATTTTCTTTACCGAAAGTTTTCTTTTAGGCGGTAGGGGTCTCCTAGAATTTACTCAATGAAAAAGAAACTTTTCTATACAGTGGAGTCCGTGGTAAAACCTGGACAACTCGGTCGAGAGGCAGAGAAGTTCAGACCTGCTTTGGTGTTCTGGCCGTCTTAGGCAATGGCGCCGCAGGTTCGAACCCGCCCCCCCCACGTCTTTTCGTTGTCATCTCATTCAATCATTGAGCCACGTCACTACCCACACGGTATTATTGATGCCTTTAACCCAGATGTTTATTGTATGATGTGAAGCATTCCCATGGATAACATAACAGGTGGCTGATTTTCAAGCTTTCAATTCTGAGGATCTATGCTGTGAGAATAAAAGCCACAAAAACCATGTTACCCTCATTAAGCCTTGCTGTCGCAAGGCTTCTATTGAGACGCTTGGTGATTGCATAGAGTAATCATTCACATAACGTAACGAAACGAAACGTAACGCTGTCGTCGATGCGCATGCGCTAGAGCTTGAGTGCACCTGATTCGAGTTCGCGTTTCTAGATCCGCGGCGCCAAGGCTAACTGCGGCGCCAAGGCTAGGCTGGAGTCCGCGGCGCCAAGGCTCGACTCTGCGGCGCCAAAGCTCGAGTGCATCTGACGTCAGGCATGTGACATCTTCTCTGCAAGTCTTCGATGCGCGGCGCAGCTCAGTCGTATTCAAAAAAATTTTGCAGACTGAAAGAAAAGGGCTTTGGAGCCGCGGTGCGATATCGCTGGATGCTTCATTCCAATGTGCGTAACACTAATTGTCTTCTCAACAACATGTCCTTTGGCATCGGACTCGACAAAGCTGGCCACCTGCCAATTAAATTGTTCAACATTGGAAGGCCTTTAAAGGGTCTTGCTGCCGCAAGGCTTCGATCACCTGGAACGGCCCGTCCAAGCCAAGCTCAAAGAAAGGAGCACCTGTATCTGAAAGAAGTGCTTCGCCCTGGATCCTCACCGTCACATTCCTTGGCCCATTAAGAGCTAATCCCAACGAGAAAGACAATGTGAATAACCATACCAAACAAAAGATTGGGCAAAATATAAAATCAAAAAAATCTTGCAGATTCAAAGAAAAGGCCATTGAGCCGCGGTGCGACATCGCGATCGCTGGATGCTTCCTTCCAATGTGCGTAACACTATTTGCCTTCTCAACAATATGTTCTTTGGCATCGGACTCGAAATAGCCAGCCACATGCCAAGGAAAAACTTCAACATCACCAATCAAAAGGCCACGTGGCTGGCTATTTCGACGCCCGATGCCAAAGAACATGCTGTTGAGAAGGCACATTGGATCCAGCGAGGTCGTACCGCGGCTCAATCGCCTTTTTTTGAATCGGCGAGATTTTTTGTATTTTATAATTTCATGAAATATCATTTTCGAGAGTACGAAGATGGGCAAGAATCATGGTCTAACCGTCCAAATTCATAAAATTTTAATCCGATTGCTAATGTTGTGCAGTTCCCTCCCCGGTCTGTCCTGGCCAGCTCTTTCTTACTTCTTAAGGCATGTCAGGACCAGCCATATATTCATTAAGCTTTTATTGGAGGAGGAAGGAAAACGTGCGAACTCGACTGTCACATCCTATCGAAGGATGTCGCAGGTACACATTCATTCAAAACGCTCAAAGACTGCACGTTCTTTTTTCATGTCATAACCCAATTTTCATACCTTTCTGCTGTCTGCAGAAGACGGGAAGCAGCACACCCAGGACGACTGTCATCATAGCTGTCTTGGCAAGCGTGTTAGGTGTCTTTCTCATCGGTGGTCTCCTGTTCTGCTTGAAAAGACTTCTCAGAACGACTTTCTTCAGACCAGCGCCAGCGCAACATCGCCTGTGTTCGGAGGACGAAAGTGACTGCTCCTCCATCGTCGAGGATAGATATCTTTATTATCGAGAGAACTGTGACGATGACCAGGACATTTACTTTGACGATGCCGAGGAGGAAGACCTTCAGTCTTCGAGGAATGGCATGCGTATGATCGTATACGAAAGGAATCTATCCTGATGAAGAGAAGGCTCTTTGACCTTTTCCCTAATGATCCATTCCTATCCTCACAGGATATCTTAAAGCAATTTCATCCTCCCCGCAGGGTTACAGATTAGAATTGACCAAAGACATTTTGTTCATGCGACTGATAATTTCAATCAACGGTTGAAAACACAGCCCCTCTGGTTTTCAGTTTTCTAGACCCCTCCAAATCAGGGCTTAAAGCCATGAAGGGAAAATTCCTTCAAATAGAAACAACGAAAATGTTACAAAGTGGAGTTGCTGTCTCGCGATGATACTCAATCAATGCACTCTGCATTTTGCTGTCTCACGATGATACTCAATCAATACAATCTGTGTTTTCCTGTCTCACGATGATACTCATTCAATGCAATATGTGTTTCAGGTGTCTCACGATGCTACTCAATCAATGCAATCTGTGTTTTGGTGTCTCACAATGATACTCAATCAATGCAATCTGTGTTTTGGTGTCTCACGATGATACTCATTCAATGCAATCTGTGTTTTGGTGTCTCACGATGATAATCAATGCAATCTGTGTTTTGGTGTCTCATGAAGATACTCATTCAATGCAATCTGTGTTTTGCTGTCTCACGATGATACTCATTCAATGCAATCTGTATTTTACTGTCTCAAGATTATGCTCAATCAATACAATCTGTGTTTTCCTGTCTCACAATGATACTCATTCAATGCAATCTGTGTTTTCCTGTCTTACGATGATACTCATTCAATGCCATCTGTATTCTGCTGTGTCACGATGATAGTCAATCAATACAATGTGTGTTTTGGCGTCTCACGATGGTACTCATTCAATGCAATCTGTGTTTTGGTGTCTCATGATGATACTCATTCAATGCAATCTGTATTTTACTGTCTCAAGATGATACTCAATCAATGCAATCTGTTTTTTCCTGTCTCACGATGATACTCATTCAATGCAATCTGTGTTTTCCTGTCTTACGATGATACTGATTCAATGCCATCTGTATTCTGCTGTCTCACGATGATAGTCAATCAATACAATGTGTGTTTTGGCGTCTCACGATGATACTCAGTCAATGCAATCTGTGTTTTGCTGTCTCATGATGATACTCAGTCAATGCAATCTGTGTTTTGCTGTCTCACGATGATACTCAGTCAATGCAATCTGTGTTTTACTGTCTCATGATGATACTCATTCAATGCATTCTGTGTTTTACTGTCTCACGATGATACTCATTCAATGCAATCTGTGTTTTGCTGTCTCATGATGATACTCATTCAATGCAATCTGTGTTTTACTGTCTCACGATGAGACTCACTCAATGCAATCTGTGTTTTGCTGTCTCATGATGATACTCATTCAATGCAATCTGTGTTTTACTGTCTCCCGATGATACTCATTCAATGCAATCTGTGTTTTGCTGTCTCACGATGATACTCAGTCAATGCAATCTGTGTCTTGTCCACTCCACAACAGAGCCCGTGAGTAGTTTGTTGATTGGTGTATCTACGCAGTGTTTGTTTGTTTGTTTGCGTGTACTTGCGGTTTTTCATTTCTGATCTGTGCGGAAGAAAATATCCCACGCCCCGTGATTTTATGTGCTATCTCTTCATTTCAGATGCTCTTTATCTTCTCTTTTCTAACTGGCCAGTTCTTTAAGTTTGAATATTTCAGCCTACCCATGAATTGCGAAAAGTAAACGAAGTCTTGAAAATAGCGTTTTTCTTATCTTATTGAAGAAGGCCTGCTTGCACTCTCACGCGGGGTGTCACCTAAGCCGGATTAGTCCTTTAAAGTCACGCATAGTTCCGCGAAATTGAGAGGGTGAGAACGAACGAATGAAACAAAAAGATTGAAAATCAGGAAATCGAACTCAGTAGATGGAAGTACATGTTCGTTCCAACCTCTACCACCGGACTGGTCTATCCGTCCTATCCGTTGACCACAACGGAAGGAGAATCGCACCGGCGTGGATGGAAAATAACGGAATGATTTTCATTTGCTGTCGAATTTTGCTGAAAGTTTATTGACAGGTTAGTCAGTGGTGTGCCCAAAAGTGATTCAGCAGGTGGATTAGATTCGCTCCAATCCACTGTAAATTCTTAATGATTACATACACCACAAAGCATGTCATGGGATTTTATCCGTCTAATGAATATTCCTTTTGATCATATCCTGGTCATAATAAGCTGCTGCTCTAGGAAACGCGGACTGTAGAATTTTCTATTTTGTGCATGCAAAACAACTCCTCTTTCGCTCATGTGATGCCTAGGCTATAAAAGGCGAAAGGCCTTTGCTGACAAAACGCAAGAAACGGATGGGTTGTTAAAATGGTTGCTAGATCTTTAAAGGGGAACTCAACCCAAAAATGAAACTTTTTTCACTTGTAGTGTTGAAGAAAAGAAGAAAATTGCCCGGTCACGATCTTCGAAAGGTTACAATAAATATCTTTATTCAAGAATTAAGTACTTCGTTTGCAGCTTTATTCCCATGATAAAAACTTTGTATTTAGTTTTAGTTGGAACAACAATATTTCTCTCTCTCTCTCTTCATGATCCTTTCAAAAGTGTTTGTGAATGATGTGTGAAATTGACGTTGCAATGGTAGTTGAGTAGGCAAGTGAGTGGGGCATTTCAAGGATGGGAAAAAGGTAGGCTATTGTTTTGCCGTGGAAACCTGTCGTTCTAGAGGTATCGAGAAGTTTCATAGCATGATTAGTCGACAGTGGGTACAATCCGTCCACGTCATTGTATCACGGGAGAACCAGACGTGTAGTGCGTTTCCATTGCTTGGTCAATGGACCATAGGCGAAATTATTGTCTGGGCGCGAGTAACAGCGCATCAAGTCGTTGGGCTCACCGGCGCGGGTCTGGAAGACCGTCGCAAAACCGAAGAAGCCAGTGGTCCCTCCAAGAACTAAGAATTACAGCGAAGCTTATCTTCGACTTTCGTCGGGCTAAGGATATTTCTGTATACCGACGGCGGAGCGCCCTTTATGTCGAAAGTCGGAATTAGTCGAAAGGTTGAGCCAAGTAGCCGCATGCCGCCCGATCACTGCTCTGGTCTCGATAGCTCGGCGATCAAGCTCACGTGTCGGTTTCGTTCAGCTCGAGTTCACGTCAGTGGCCTGCGGTGGCCTTTAACGTTTTTTTCGACGCGCACCACATTTAATTCAAGCAAATGGAGGGTTTGTTGCTCATACATTTTCGCAGAGCACTGTTCTGCAGCGAAGGGAAAGCGTATTGTGGACTCTCACACGCATTAATTTTTCCTTGCGAGCGAAGTGCTGGGCCGCACATGCAAAAACAGCACAAACAATGTCGGATTTGCTGTGCTATGTACAAGGCTTTGAGAAAAGACGTCTCTTTTCTGCACCGAAAAACACATTTTGTCCTAACCTTTCGCATGTGAAGCTCTGTTTCTATTTCAGGCCTCTGGACTTGGTATACTGAGTTACCTTAGTCTGCTTTTCTGCTCGGAATTAACCTATTGCCCCCTGACCAGTTCTGGGAAAGAAAGTCAGATTTCGATGTCTGCGCATGGAAGTGTCGCTTTACCTCCACCACCTGGAGAGGTGTGTCACCGATGTCATCTTGAAGCTCTTCAGCAAAAGGCGCTGTCCATCTGCAACACTGACAACTCTGCGATCCCTTCATTATCTATCCGCCGTCACTTCTTCTTCTTAATCTTTCCCGCCTATCCTTCTTGGTGACGCCCCTGATCGCCTTAAAGAAATCTGTCCTTGGCCCTTAGTTGAGCAAGCATCTGGCCGTTCGGAATTCCGTTTCCAAACCTCTTCTGCTGTCCGTCAGCTTCGTCCGCGTACCTCCCTCTAGAAGTTCTGCCATCTCTACTTAGCTGCTTGTGCTTATAATGCCTCCCTTTAGGTTTATGATAGAGAAAATATCTCCTCCTTAACGACAGCTCTTATGTTCATAATTTTATCTGTTGGATGATGAAGAATACTATAAAATTAATAGTATTCATCTGCCGACGTTCTCTGTGATAGTATACCGTAACAAGAGAGGCAAAAAGAAAAACATCGAACTCAAGTTGACTGTGAATAAATTAACCAACAAGACAAGCTTAAGAAAGCAAGCACACAAGTTCATTGTCACCAATTCACACTGATCCCTCAGTGACATGCCAATCGGTACGCGCACGCATGCGTGCACACACACTTCTGGTCCTCTGTGCGCATATCATATGACTGCAGAACCCGCTGGTATAACTGGTAAAACATTTCAAGACCAGTGTTGAAAGGTGTGCGGGGAATGGGAAGACATATACTCATTTTTATCCCATTATATTTCTAAACACCTAAACATTGAAGCTATCAGACTTGTGCCGTTAAACCATGAACATAAAAAGAACTTAATTGAATGGCGGCGGCGGGGGGGGAGGGGGGGGGTCTTGATGCGACGCTCTGATCTTCTTATAGCGCGAAGAAAGACTGGGTCGGCTGTCCGCTTTGACGGATCTCTTCCACCTTCATGCGCAGCCCAAAACTACGCAAGTAGCAGCCGGCATAGCGAAAGAAAAGGAGACAGGACTGCTAGACAGCTTCCCGCCGGGCCTCTGACGAATCGACAAAGCACAGCATCCAGGGTAGGAAGTAGTCACCTAGCCTCGACTCTGTGCGCTTGACGCCTCCAAAGATATGGCGGAGGACACTGGAACCCGTGCTATGGCAATGGGTTTTATAGATACTTTGAACACAGCTTCATTAGCAAAGACCTAAATAAGCCTTGCTCGAAGTTCGTGCTTGTACATTTTGTCTTGCTGCCAAACCTTCTGGTTATTTTCTGCTTAACGATGCCCTAGCAATACGAATAAGCATACAACGCTACCACTTGTTCAAAAAAGAAAGCGATACCTATAAAGGCTGCTGATAGCACGGGAAAATCCTGCCAGAATTCTGGACAGCTGAAAGCTAAGGACAGTTGTTGCAAGCTAAGGACAGTTGTTGCAAGCTAAGGACAGCTGTTGCAAGCTAAGGACAGTTGTTGCAAGCTAAGGACAGTTGTTGCAAGCTAAGGACAGTTGTTGCAAGTATCATTAAAGGGACACTACGACGGATCCTGCGGCTTTGAAAAACGTATTACCCTTTTCAAAGTCGCGGTGCTGGCATCGAGTGATTACGCGAGAATGGCGGCAATTTCAAGTTTGAACTTCGCGAGGTTGGTGACTGAGGTCTATACGTGCGTCGATTCCGAATCTTGCATTGGGCCCTTCACAGCCCTTCAAGTTTCGATCCACACATTCGAAGTGCGCGCGTTGCGTGAAAAATTGCCTCTACGCGTGAACAACACGTATACGCCCTGGAGCAATAAATCATTTTTTGCCCAAAAAGAATGGAGTCGCAATAGCGTCGCAGTGTGCCTTTAACGTGACTGCCGTCTATACATGTACGTGCGTCGATTCTGTATCTTGCATTGGGCCCTTCACAACCCTTGCAGTTTCGATCACACGTTCGAAGTGTGCGCGCTGCGTGAAAACTTGCCTCTACTTGTGATCAACATGTAGCCTAGAGCAATAAATCATTTTTTGGTAAAAAGTAATGGAGTCTCAAAAGCGTCGCAGTCTCCCTTTAACGTCAATTTTTCTCCAGGTTGAAATCGACCTCCGACCGCGTCGAATGAATTCGGAAAAAGATGTTTTTACGCACAAACACGTACATTCCCAAATCCTGGCTCCGGGCACGGAAATATTGTTTTAGCGTAGATTTACACCGGAGAGGGTTGGCACGAGCTTTCTCTCTAACAAGTCGAATGGCAATCCCCATTTCAACCCAGTAACAAAAATCCATCAAGCTTCAAACTTTCCCGGAAGCGTCTTGAATCTCTTAATGAATATGCGTTCCACATATCAGGTTTATCCGAGTATGTAATCTCTGGCTATGAACAACAATTGAAGTCGATGAGCTTTCCGGCGCTCTGGATTTCAAATGCTCAAACTATTGCGATGTATGGTCTTTACTCGTCCTAAAGCGTACCGGACGATTAGCATGTACAGCGTGATTGTAACTGACCCCGTCGCCACTACCATTTTCCAGACTACGGACTCTCGCTTGGACGAGATAGAAACTGCGGCATTGCCCACACTTTTGGAGGATGATGTGATGGCGTAGCGGTTAGTCAGGTGACTCTCGTCTGCTAGGCGATTTGGTGCCGTGCGTTCAAGTCCCGATCTCGGCACGAACTATGAGCTTTTAATTTTCTTCGAATCTATTTCTCCACGTGGTCACACCTCTTCTTTGAAGTTTTTTCTGTACCATACTCGTTCTGGTAGAGGAACATGGGACTTTGTGAACAGGTACCTAACTTAGCGACAGGCTTCTTGACATTTTTCTCTCCTTTATTATGACACGGGTTTATTAGGCTCTTTCAAGCTCGATCGCTCTGTGCATGCGATATAAAACGGGTTGAAACGTACGGCAGGTATAAAGCTTTCAAGGCAATGTTAGAACTTTTAAAAGCTAGCTCTTTTCATTAAATCCAAACATAAAACAGTTTAAGTTGAACCCGCAGGTGCACTTCTTAGTATGGGAGCCACCAGGATGGCGTTGACGTTGAGGGGAATAACAATGATGAAATATCCAAATGAACTCAATTGGATACCTATAAGCACGAAAATTATCATCGGTTTGGTAATGATCCCTTTGGTATCATTGGAGCTAGAAAGAAATGCGACCAGAATGGAAAACGTCAGAGTGTTGGTGAAAATCATATACGTAAACAGGCTGTTGAAACGTTTGGCAAACGATATAGAAAGAATGGCTTTCCTGGTGTGTAAATATTTTAGCTGGCTTGATGTGTTTGCATCATTATTATGTTTCCAGTTCTTCTTTCCTGTGATCTCTCTCTCTCTCTCTCTCTCTCTCTCTCTCTGCACAGTCTGTCCTTTCCTCTCGAAATTGAAGATCTTGTAATTGAACTGTCACAGTCGTCATTCTATGGTAATTATGACCACCTTATTTTCCCCTTGCCCCTGCTACAAATCTACCTTCACCTTCGCATTACTCTACGTTTTTTCCCGTGCGCCGTTGACGCCATATTTTCACACCATTTTCGCAGGTGTAGCCTTTCCCGCGCCTTTCTCCTTTTGAAGATATCACACCGCCCCACCTACGTTTTGAACTGCTGGATGGGACCATGGTTTTTTTCCATGTTCAGTTTAGCCCAAAAGGCTATAGCCCGGAAACCCCCAGTCTGAAAAGAAGTTGTACCGTGGGAACACTGGGGAACGCGATAGCGTACTGGACAGTCAGGTAACTCTGGTCTCGTCTGCCTGGCGATTTGGTGTCGCACAGCCTCGAGTCCCTACCTGGGTCTTGCCACGAAGTTGAGCCCCCGCCAGGTTTCTTCCCTCGCTTGACTGGATTTACTGGAAACACCTTCGCGCAACCGAGTACCCACTTTTTCATGTTCCGACATTTCCCGGTCGTTAGCGATATCGATAGCACTCCTTGAAAACAGACCGTCAGGAACAGGTCATCCATGTCGTTGATTGCGTCCATGGCGTGACGCAGTCTGCCACCTTGCTGCCGGGGATGAAATGGCCAAGTGGGTGAGTTCACATCGCATATCTCAGAAACAGACAGCTGGAAAACAACCTTGGCCCGTGTTCATGATCAGTTAAACTAGGCATGGGGAGTAATTTTTCAATTTCATGTTTGTACTCTTTCCAACTCCCTGCTTGAGTCCTTGCTTTCATCAACAAACGTAGCCGTACGGCAATGACCTACCATCGACGCTTTTCCTAATCGATATCTTGACGGACTAGTGACCCGAAACCTGGGAAGTCATGATGGCCCTCGGACTTTGGGTAGCTTCTGTTGGAGGACTGCCTTTGTTCGAGGTAAGCGTGTCACCACTGAAGGGCCACGGAAAATGCTGGACGCAATTTATCGTTAGCAAAGTAAAAACTATCAGTGTTTGACTTTGCTGATCCTTCCTTCAAAGCTTCTTCACCGAGATCATTTTGTGACTGGCCTCGAAGGGATATCTCCTTTGGAAAAGGACCACGTTACTCCGTCTGGAACCGTCCTTTTTGAGCTGAAGAGCATTACGATCCAGAAGAGCGTTTAAGCCCTCCGCTGCACTAATTCATCGTCATCCTTCAGCAAGAGAGCTTCGCGCTGCGCCTTCGCGATCTTGGTATGTTTGGTTTCGAACTCCATGAATAGCGATACTCCGAGCAGCTTGGCCGACATGTGCGTGGCAAAAGCATCCAGTGGAGTTTCCTCGGCACATTTGAATATCGCTGTACGTCAATCCCGTGTATTTGGGGATTTCGGACAACGCTCCAATGAAATAGTTTTTCCTTTCAGGTTGAACTTCACAAGTGGAGTACCCGAAGAGGTGAGAATGAGATTGCTTGACTGATGACTATTAAAATTGTTGATTTTTCGTTTCTTTCCGGGTGTGTTGATGAGGACCGGAGGGTAGGGAGCGAGTAGTTTAGGTGAGGAGGGAAAATACTTTACGTGGAGCTGCGCCCACGTCCCCCCACCCTCAAGTTTGGCTTGACTTGTTGGTTGAGAAGATCCCCGCCCCCACAGCACAATCTTTTCAGTCGCCCTCGGTTTCGTTAGCCTAGGTCTAGAAATTAGGACACAGAGAATAGGAAAGAGGAAAAAAGAGATTCTTGGATTTTCACCTCATGGTGCAGTAGCTTAGCTGGCGACCAATTTTGGCAAGCTCGTCTAAGCTAGCTTTTCGTTTCTCTGTCTTTCTGTTTCTTTCTATCACGTATCTCTCCGTCCTCTCTCTCTCTGTCTCTCTCTGTCTCTCTCTCTCTCTCTCTCTCTCTCTCTCTCTCTCTGCCAAGCACTTGGTCATGCGCATCGCCAACAAAGCATTGTTGCGAAGCCATAAAGCCAAACGCACCGGCGGTTTGTGATAAATTTCACATCAAAATTGGACACACGTTAGAGAATGCTGACCCAAGATAACCCTAAAAAATTTACTAGACGGAATCAGTGCAGAGCACTGGAGGGCGAGCCTGTGTGGTGCCGCCATTCTGTGCGAGTGACAGGCTATCATTAGGATGGCGAACACAGTTATTGTTCCGTGACCAACACCCTCGGACTGGCTTTGCAAATTCAATGTGAAATATGCCCCTTTCATTAGAGGCGTAGCTGAGCCGATGATGGGTGGATTGTCGGCGTCAGCCAAGGCGCGCTGAATCGGACTGTGAAGCAGCTTAGCAAAGCATCTGCCAAGCTATGCGCATGCGTCGCAGACGAGACCTTGCTCTGTAATTATTTGGTCCTGTTTCCCATATTACTGAGTTTCAGTTGTGTTCAGTCATCTGTGTATTAGAATATGTCTAGCTGGTTTTTCACCTGTTTCTCTTTAGCTGATATTGGATATAGGTTGAACTTAAATATAGTATAAATAATTTTATTGTCATTTTTGTATTTTGTTATTAGGTTACATTGAAATGGTTGTCCGACTCTGCGTTCGCACAGTGGCGACGAGGATAGTTAGAATACAGCAAGGGCAGCTACACAGTATGGTAGGGTAGAGAGCTTCGATTGGAACAAGAACGACTGGATAACGTACGAGGAGCAGCTAGAGAAGTATTTCAAGGCCAAGGACGTCACCGATACGACGACAAGAAGAGAGCAGTTCTGTCAAGTGTGTGCGGAAAGGTCATGTACAGAATTTTGACGAATTTAGTGACACCTGTGAAGGTCACGGACAAGACTTTCGTCGAGCATTGTAGAACCCTTCGTGACCATTTTAGTCCGAAGCGGTCAGAATCCGACAGAAACCAGAAGGTGAATCGGTTGCAAGGAGCAACTCCGGAAGCTATCGGATCATTACCACTCCGAAGAGGAGGATGGTAGGCATAAACGGTAAAAGGATTCGGAGAAGACTTCTTTGTGAAAGTAGATCCCTGGAATTAGACCAGGTGATGTCCATAGCGAGAGGTCTCGAGGCTGCGGCTAGCTGTGCGGGTGAGGTGGTAGTGACCAATATGTTGACGTAGACGCCAGAGCGGTGCAACGGCAGACAGGGGGAAACTCAAAAACATCCGAGGGAGGAAAAACAGTGCTATCGATGTGGGTGTTGGCAGCATCTGGGCAGAGCATGCAAGTTTATTTACAAGGAATGCCACAACTATGGGAAAAAAGGCATTTAGCCCGAGTTTGCAAATCTTCCAAACACAAGGAGGTTCAAGCCGCGGACGAGACCTTGCAAATGAGAGTTTCACGGATAGTGACACTGTTTTAATAGCCAAGGTCTCCGGGAATAGGCCTTTCAAGGAAGACGTGTGTAATATCCAGACCAAACGAATATCCAGACCAGACGAAATCGATAATAGATTGGTCATTCTCCAGAATGACTCCTTCATAGTCCCAACACGAACTTAAATTCTCAACAGGGCAGACACAAACAGAGCAGGTGACAACAATAACACCTAACACCAACAGGTGGCAAACACAAAAAAAGTGGCAGTCAACAGGACTTGGAGCCTCACGATGGATATCACGATGGATATCACGGTGGATATCACGATGGATATCACGGTGGATATCACGGTGGATATCACGGTGGATATCACGATGGATATCACGATATGGATATCACGATGGATATCACGATGGATATCACGATGGATATCACGATGGATATCACGATGGATATCACGATGGATATCACGATGGA
>JAOWAR010070886.1:0-12704 GCA_028571005.1 Clathrina lutea
CGACATCAAATTTGAACCTTCTGGCTTATTCACTTGTAGCTCTATCGCAAAAATTTCCCCCGAAAACGGTAAAAAGTACCTCTCAAGAAGTGGTTTTGCCCACCAGGAAGACAACAGAATTTTTTGTCAAAGCAATTTGCATAAAATAACATGGTGATTACAAATCCGGTGGGATGAGAAGTTAGGCAGAACAGCCCCACTTCGTTGCTGAATGTTAGACCGTAAAGGTGTTCTTTTGAAGGAAGATACGACGGATCAAGACATGTCGTTTGGAGCTGCTCCATGTGTTTATGCCATAGCGTGCCACTTCAATGCTATATGTTAGACCTACAAGAGTGAGCACCTTGGCTGGAGTCCATGGTGTGTTTCTTGGGCGGTAGTCATGAACAATCTCTGAAGTACTGACTTCAAACTTGCGAGTAACTGCAAAGGGTTGAGAGACTTGAGCAAACTGTTTTGCTTCCACTGTGTGCGGTGTCCAGGCTCAGCAGGTCTAGGCGGGTATGAAGTGGGCGACCGTAGAAAAGCATTGATGGCAATTCTCAAGTCGTGGCATGTGGCATGGTAAGGTATGTCACGGGTCCAATACCTGACCGTGTTGCTAACGCTCACTCGCTCAGAAATTCTCCTCCAAAGAGTTTATTCTGGCGACCTCGAAACAGCTTTCGCAAAAAGAACTGCACTCTCCTGTACAATCAGTCTTGTCTTATTATAGAGGTGTCCGCCCGTTCTAGAAAATACTAGGGTCGATCTACACGTCAGCATGGAGTGTTCTAAACTAGGATCGTCATGGCACAGCAAAAGAACGGTGAGAAAATCTAGAAGATGCAGGTGAAAACAAGGCTAGGATCGACATGGCACAACGAAAGAATTATCTGGAAGTACAGTGAGAGAAATCTAAAAGGTACAGGTGGAAGCAAAGTGTGTTGTGAACAGTTCTGGTGGCTTTTCACATTCCCCCTTCCTTCTCCAGCAACGAGCCGGAGATCGTTGCGATCAGCATGGCGGTCGGGATAGAGCATCAGTGTTGGCATTAGCTGTTCCTGCTCGATGCTGAACGTCAACTGAATAAGGTTGCAAAGCCAAACTGCAACGGGTGAGGCGTGCTGTATTGTCCTTGGAGTGATGTAGCCAGGCAAGTGCACGGTGGTCGGTCTGGGCGGTGAAGTGATGGCCAAGGGGTGCACGAAATGGGCGATGTGTGGACGTTTTCTGGCATTCATGGCATTCCCGGCAAAAGTTCTTGACATTTCGATGAAGGGATAGCCAATAAAACCGGTGTAGGGTCCATTGTATTGTTTTAGCCACACCCAAATGACCAGCCAAAAATTGAATGGGCCAGATTTAACACGTGATTCCTGCGATAGGTGGACAGCATAAGATGATCGACCAAAGAATTCACATCCGTCGATGAGGAGCCTCCGGGTTTCCAACGGTGCTAAAGAAATCCATCTTGGATAAAGTAACCAGAAGTGAGCGAAGCATCAGTAGAAGCTGTTTTCCACAACAAGGCAATGGAGGCATTGGCTTGCTGTAAACGCTGGAGCTCCTCTTCAGACAGGTCAAGAGTAACACTTGCACCAGTTGCTTTGCGGTTCAACTCTCATCGTGGGCGGCGAGATAGGTGTGGTCGATTTTCATTAGGCACGAACAGATCATCAGCAAAGTCAAACGGAAGAAAGTCTTGGTCGTCGCTAGAAGTATCCAGTGGAGGGGGAGACCGATGTCTGATAGGGGTTTGCTCCATTGTAACGTTGGTGGGTCCATCTGCCAATGTTACCGGCTGGAGTTTTGCCGCTTCCTGTCGTTCCCGCTCTAAGCGGAGAGTATCATGTTGCTGTTGGCGGCATCTTTAGGCCCGAGTCACTATGAGGGCGTCGTCTGTCTGGGATAGCAGAATAGGGAGAGCTGGTACATCCGTTCTCAGAAGCACGGCATGAGGCAATTTGTCCGCCACGCATGCCTGAAGCTCGATTTCATGGTCTTAGACGACGATAGTGGTGTTGGCCACAGGATATTACAATCTCCATGGGCACAACGAATGTCCACGAAAGTGCCAGGTATCAAGGCATCATCGGGTACTAGTGATCGGTGGAACATTGTTTGGGAACATCCCGTATCCAAACAAATATCATCCACATAGTGTCCATTGACCAGGGCAGATTGGCAATATCAGGATTTGATGGATGAACGAGATAGGGCTCCACAAAGATTAGTATTCCTGGTTGAGCCTTGAGGACAATCCCGCTTTAAATGGCCTGTTTGTCGGCAGGTAAAACAGGTAACAGTGTGTTTGCTAGTATTGAAGTTCATCAAACGGCGTCTTGCCCCACTGGTAGACATAGCTCTGGGTGAGTGCACGTTATCCCGCGTACTCAACGAAGACAGGTGGGCCTGCGCGTATGTATGCAACCTCGGCGGCGCGCTTCCTTGATCGCGGTCTTGCAATCGATCACGATCAGCCGATTTCGATGACGTCATGTCCGGGGTACGGTGTCCATCTGGGGTGGAGGACGTCTGCCAGCAATCCGCGGTGGCGTGGTTTGATCGGCCACAGTTCAGACATAGTTGGTTTGTCGAGAAGGATGACTTGTGGTTCATCCTTGCTTCAATGAAAGCGTCTCCAATTTGTGCGGTTTCCAACGACAAATTTGGTTGGCGCTCCCTGACATCTCTTTGGACATCGTCAGGCATTTTGTCCAGAAGCTGCTCCACTAAGACAATTTTGAACAGCTTGGCCTTGTCCTTCATGTTGGCTGTCCACTTGCTTGCCAAATCCGCGAGGTGAAGGCGGAAATCTCGGAGGCTTTCCTCCCGGTCTCTTCGGGCTTTCCGAAAACGAATGCGATATGTTTCTGGCGTGATGGCGTGACGCCAGAGGATACCTTCTTCCACCGCCTCATAATCCCTCGCTGTGTGGGCATCAAAGGCGGAGTATGCTTTCTGGGTTTTTCCAGAGAGTTATGGTGCCAGGTGGAGCATCCAATCTTCCTTTGGCATACGGGAACTGGCTATCAGACGCTCAAATGTAATGAGGTAGGCCTCGATGTCATCCTTCTCGGTCAGTCGGTTGAGTTTTGGGCGAACGGTGGCTGGCTGTTCTTCACGCCGGGTGGCCAGCCACGCCAGGAGTTCTTGTTGACGTAACTGGTCTTCTTGGTGTTTTTCCTGTTGTCATAACTGTTCCTCTCGTTGCTGCTGGAACTGCTGCTGTTGTTGTTGCTGCTGGAAAATGAGGGCTGAAATGAGCGTCATCAACTCTTGTAGTGTAGGTTGTGTTGCCGGCGATGGCTGAGTGTCATTCCCAGGCGAGGGCTGGGTGTTCATCTCCGTCGTAGTAGGTCCAGGGAGATCAGTCTCGAGCGTTGTATCTTCCTGCCACTTTCAACCGGGAATTCCATATTCTGCAAGTAGGGATGACCAGAGCGGGTTGACATGGGTCCTGTCGACAACCTTATCGAACGAAAGACTTCTGACACCGAGTGTCACGGGTCCAATACCTGACCCGTGTTCCCAACGCTCACTCGCTCAGAAATCCTCCTCCAAAAAGCTTATTCCGGCGACCTCAATAAAACTTTCGCAAGAAAAAATGCACTCTCCTGTACAGTCACTCTTATCTTTTTATAGAGGTGTCTGCCCGTTCTAGAAAATACTAGGGTAGATCTAAACGTCGGCATGGAGTGTTCTAGACTAGGATTGTCGTGGCACAGCAAAAGAACGGTGAGAAAAATCTAGAAGATGCAGGTGAAAACAAGGCTAGGATTGACGTGGCACAACGAAAGAATTATCTAGAAGTACAGTGATAGAAACCTAAAAGGTACAGGTGGAAGCAAGGTGTGCTGTGAACAGTTCTGGTGGCTTTTTGCAAGGTACTTCAGAAGGAACTGTTGAAGGCATTAATTCAACAATGCTGTTTCGTTGCTGGCACACATGGCATGTTTGAAAGTGTGAACAAAACGCTCCACTAGACCATTTTGTGGCGGGATGATACGGTGCACTTTTGATGTGCACTTCTGATGTGTGTGCCGTTGCACCTGAAAAATCCGGCAAACTCGTCGCTGACACACTGTGGCTTGTTGTCAGATACTAACTGTTGTGGGAGGCCATAGCAAACAAACACCGTGCAGAGACATTCAATGGTCTTTGTAGCAGTTGTATTGGTCATTGGAATGGTTTCTGGCCAGTTGGTACAAGCCTCGACAAGAAGTACCAACATTGTGCCATGAAAAAGGCCAGCAAATTCACCATGCATGTGCTGTCAGGGGCAGGAACGCAAGCTTCATAGGTGCAGCAGTGCAGTGGGCGGTTTCTTCTCGTTCATCTGATGTCTGTGAAACGTTTCAACTGTCTTCACAATTTCTATGTTGGGCTACCACACATTTCCGCGAGCAAGCTCCCTCATCCTGTCGGTATTCCACGTCAAGCAATGGTCCTTAAACTTCGGTATCCTTTAGGGCGGCTTCGTCCTTTCCGGTGGCAAAAGAATAAAAACTGTTAGCTGCTTCCGCTGAAGAGATATTTCGCATAGAAAAGTTCAGGATTCGATGGGAGAAATTCAGGATTCAATGGGAGTATGTACGCTTATGAGACTGGTCCATTGCGTGTGTGGTTATCTAGTAACCCACCACCGGCTCCGGAGCGAACGGTTCAGCGATCATGGCGATTCCGAGAAGTAATTGTCCGTGAGTGGGCTTGGTTGTCACCTTTTTGCTTTTTGCCTGGCGGGCGAAGTCTGCCAAACTGCAGATGTCGATTTTAGACGAAGTCCGCCGAACGGCTGAAGACATGTGACCGGTCGTTTAGAGGAAGCTGCGAGGATGAATTCGTCTTTTGAAGGGATATTTTCCCTTTTTTCCGCCCGTATTTTGGCCATTGTTTTCTTGTTGGTGGCGAACCGATTTCGTTTTTCGCATCTGGAAGCATGAGGCCAAAGGACGCCAACTACCAAGGAAGATTGTTGGGGTGTCCGCAGAAGACTCAGAACTCTTCCCGGATACAAGGCCTCGGGACAATACACCCAACCGGGAAAGATCAAAATTGTTTATGGCCTTCAAATTTTGGAAAGCCCTGACGGTAGGTCGTATACAAGTGTTCGGCGGACGTTGACTCCCACCATGCTACATAGCAGCGCAAGCGGCTGGCGAGCCCGCAGTAAGCGTCAAAACCACGCGACAGCGCACCTTTTGTCAGCCTTGATACTCGTAATTGCTCACCCGTTTCTGCCATAATTTATCGGCTTATTGTCTGTCAAATTTACACTCCGTGCCGCAAATTTCTCATGCGCTACACGAAATGACACGGAAAGGATCGCCGTGTCCACAGAAGACATCCTTGATGAGTTGTGAGCTGGCGATATTGGCTGCTGAACAGTTGGATGTTGTCAATATCTGGTTTCACCAGCTGTACAGCGTTGCAGACCTTTGACCAGACTGGGTTGTGACGGGTCTTGTTGCAGATATGTCCAGAGGTGAACGGAAGTTGTTTCAGCTATGCGACATGGAAAGTGTTTGCGTCTACATCGACAGAAAGGCTCACTTTTTTTGCAGCAGTACTTGCAATGGTCCTTGGTATTACGGTACCCAATGTTGTGCTGTGTCTGGCGAAAACAGGAATATAAGACTGCAGTTTTGCAGCACTCCTGGCGGGCAAGTTTTCTCAGGATGAAAGATTGCTGCCAGTGGTTTGTGGTCGGTGACCATTGTGAAAGTGGGGCCATAGATATCCATGAAACTTGTGCAAGGCCCAAACAATGGCACGGGCCTCTTTGTCGATCTGCGCATAGTTTTGTTCAGCCGGCAGTAACGTATGAGGGAGCAAGGCAATCGGGTGTTCCACTCCAGTAGGCACGGTATGAGATGTGGCAGCCCCGATTCCATAAGGTGAAGCGTCGCTGGCAAGCCAGAAAGGCAATCGGGCTTGAAATGTGTCAAAACCAGATCAGAAGTAGTCTGTCGTTTGACAGTTTGAAGCTCCGTCTCACAGGCAGGTATCCAGTTCCAAGCTGCTCCCTTTTGCAGGAGGTAATTCAACGGGTGCAGCAGTGTATACGGGTTGGGCAAGAAATGGGCATAGTAGTTAATTAGTCTGAAGAAACTGCGAAGTTCTAATGCGTTGGTTGGCTGAGGTGTAACTTGGATAGCCTTGACTTTCGTTGGCAATTGATATAGGCCTTCTTCACCAACTTTGTGCCTACAACATTCAACCTTGGGCAACTTAAAGGCGCTTTTTATGCGGTTGGCACGGACACCAGGCCCTCCTCAGCAATGGTGAATGCTTTGGTGTTGGCAAGATGATGTTAGTCATATACTCCGGTAACAATTATATCATCCGAAATAAAGTGGGTGTCTGGAATGCCGCTGAGGAGGTGGTCCATTACACTTTGCTTGATGGCGGGAATAGATGCTATTCCAAACGCAAGGTGGTTAAGACAGTACAGACCTTCATATGTGTTGAGTGTGAGGGGCATTTTGATTGGTCGCCCATCTCCATTTGTAAATACGCCTGGCGATTGTCGATCTTGGTGAAACGTTGTCTGCCAGCCACAGAGGGGAACGCATTATTGACGTGGGCCGGAGATACCAGTCGACGTTTATCTGCGAGTTGAGCAATACCTTGAAGTCACCGCATAGCCTTTCAGATCTGTCCTTCTTCGCAACAGAAACAATTGGCGTGGCACATTCATTCCAGCTAACTTTTGTAAGGACTCCATGTTGTTGAAGACGATTGAGCTCTTGTGGCACCTTGTCACAGATGGTGCAGAGCAGAGTTCGTGCTTTGAAGAATCTCATCATTGCGCCGTTGACCAGTGGTAGTTGGCCTCCTTTAGAGTTTGAAATGGCCACAATCTTCGTCAAACACAGCAGTGTGGAGAAAAAGCGTGTCGTGAAGGTGTCACTGCATCGATACGTCACCACGTCAATGGCAGAAGCTGCTGCCCCTTGGGTGGCTGTGTAGCTAGTTGATGACTTCTCCCCAAGTTCTATAGGAGCCAGTTTCGACGAACGAGTGCATGACCGTCTGTCTTGAAAATGTGCCTCCTCTCTTCCTCTAAGCTGAAAACAACTTTTATTTCTCCCCAGCTCTCCTATGCTGTTTTGTATTTCTTGTTTCTGGGTTAGGAAACAACTTTTTCTTATTCAATCACTACTATACAGGCTCCTGGAGTGAGGCAGGCTGTTCAGGTCGACGTTTTGACAATAATATGTTTGAGTGCTCCTGCAACCACTTGACCAATTTCGCGTTACTGCTTTCAAGGAAGACAACCACAAGCAAGGTACCACTATGTCAGTAACTGCTGGTCAAAAGTGAAGAGCTTTGCTGGCATCAAAGCCTTCAGGTGACCTCTTGTTTGGAAGCACAGAAGTTGCATATCGTTTTTATCGTAATTTTGCAATCTTATTTTTGTAATGACGGTCTCGGCCACGCTGTGGTATTCTTCGTCAGGTTATACTAAGAGATTTTTCTTGTTTGCACAGGAGGAGAAAACAGCTCTGTCCATTGTGTCCTTCATTGGTTGTTCGTTGTCACTTCTCGGCTTGGTTGGCACGATCTTCCTTCATTTTGTCGGAAGGTAAGAATCCTTCCTTAGGTAAAAACTTTCTGAACATGCCTAAACACACCACGTATGTGAGCAGCGACTCTTCATTGTGGAAAGGCTTAAGGCTGAATGGGGCTTCTCCCTAAATCAGGTTTGTTTCGTTCATTTGCAGAGAACTGAGGGCGTCTGATCAGTCGAAGATTATTGTCGGTCTGAGCTTCAACTTGATCGGTCTTCTCCTGATTTTCCTCGCTGGTGTAGAAAGAACTGAATACAAATATGTCTGCCATGGTGTTGCTCTTCTTCTTCACTATTTTCTTCTGGCATCATTTTGCTGGATGTCCATCGAGGCTCGTCACCTCCAGAGGAAGGTCATCGTCATTTTGGGATCATACATTCCACACTTTGTATTTCGGTCTGTCCTATATGCGCAAGGTAATGCATTTCTCCACACAAACACGAAACCCATCTTTACTCTCTGGTCGCATGCTGAAGCAGTTATGCTGTTTATATCCTATTGTAAAGAGATCAGGGGCACTAGCAGGCATCGGCTATGGATTACTATAACGATAGCTGAAGCAACCCGATAACTTGAAAACTTTTGAGAAGTGGTCTATGCGGTAATGGACAAATTTTGTCATTTGACATGACCCTCTTTCATCTACAGCACCACCAGCAAGGGTCTCACCTGTTAAAATGAACAAATTGTTTTAACAATCTTGCAGAATTTGTGAGTTATGGAGTGAGACACATAATGCAAGCTTTTATACAATTTAATTGGATGGCAAGGAGTGTGAATGAGGAAGAACTTTCTGTGAGTGCTCTCTGCTTATTTGAAAATCTCTTGCACAGCTCTCTTCACAGTGCGTTTCCAAGTTATGTTGAGTGATGTGTAGACAGTCCAGTTGATTTGTGTCGACATTTTATTCTTTCCAAACGTACCCTTACATGAGGTATTGACAGAGTGAATACTGTCCAAGAAAAGAGAGCACAAGAGGAAAAAGGAGAAAGAACGGGTGGAAATTGAGCCTTCCAAGGCTGAGATCAATCTAAGTTCATTGGCAACGGTACAGGCCATTGGCTGATTGCCACAAATCTGGATGGTATCCCATGATATGCACTGGTACAATGCGTCTGGCAATGGTCAGCGTTGCTTGGCCGCTTGCGGCAGGCCCACTCACAGAGAACCTAGGGCAGAGAAAGTAGATTGGCACAAGCATGTCTGTAAAACTGTCGAATACCAGGTCAGCGTGCAATGAACAGCTTTGTAGAGCCTTGTACAAAAGCAGGATCATGAAGTTCGCTCTTGATCCAAAGCCAATACAGGATTGTCCTGAGCCGCTGTGTTGTCTTTGTGCACTCAGGAGTCCCATTCCTTGTTGTGGCGATCACTGCTGCTACAGACTGGCAGGTCTACTCCAACGACAAGCTGTAAGCACTGACAAAATATCTTTTAGGATATGGCCGAGGTAATCCTTTTAATTGCCTTTGAGTACTTTTTTTTATTGATGGATGACCTTGGCATTTTTGTAATCTCATTTCTCCAGGCTGTTAAACACTGAGTTCTGGAGAGATTTATACTTTTGTTTCTGGTTGGATTATACCTTTTCTTGAAGAAGGTTGAAGGACTTTCTAGAGCTCACTCTCATGATCAACTCAAAGAAGGTTAACAGCAGCAGTCCTTAGGACGCGAAGTGAGACACAGCAGCGTGACGTCCTCCACCTTTACATTGAAGAGGCTCTTGCCATCCAAACGCGTCGGCCACTGTTGAATCGCCATGAAGAACAGCTGGGAACTGGCTTTCTTGTCTGACTATTCTTTTCTCCTTGAGTCAAGGCTTTGTATTGGCACACCTGTGCCTCCCACACTCGTAACACTCACAATCTGTACCACGGCAATTCAGCCTGGGCGATGTGAAGGGCTGACCGGCGGGCTAGAAAAAATAGTTGGAGCCCGCGTGATGAAAGGCTACACGTTAGCGGCCAGAGTGCGGCTGAAGAAAATGGCGAGCGCTCCGGGGAGAGAGAGGGAGAGGGGGAGAGAGAAAGAGAGAGTGAGAGTGAGAGAGAGAATGAGAGTAGAGAGAGTGAGGGAGACAGGGAGTAGCAACAAAACTTACTGCAGAATGCTGGCGCTACGAAGGCCAAAGATACGCGATCCATTACCCCGCCGAATTGTGCGCTATCCTGGATTGTGCATCGTTAATGACAGGCGTTCCAGGATATCATTCGCAACAGCCGTACAAGAAAAGCTGTGCACGCCAACGGTGGGGCTGTTGTCACCGACCGTCGCTTCGCTAAAAAAAAAAAAATGCGGACCGTCCTCTCCCTGCTCCACTCCGCACTCGATTACAGCCTTAGAGTCATCGGAAAGACGCCACTTTCTGCGAACTCGAAGCTCAGGCGAGACTCGCATGACCGGCACTCCCGCTCTCCCTCACAGAATGTATCGAACATCCTCCTTTCCTCCGGCTGCTACTCGACCAGCGCACGACAAAACAAACTGACAGCGCCATCCCTTGCTCATCTCTGCCCGCTTGTACATGTACAAAGGTAAACTGATGAACAGAAACCAGCGGCAATCTTTTAAACAGCGTCCTCGATTGCGTCAGAAGCTAACCTGTGGTAGTCGAAGAGTAAAAGGGATGCCGGCTTTTCTCGCCTACAGAAACAACCACAAGACCGTAACACCAATGTCGGCATTGCCACGGTTCAATTCCAGCATTTAAAAGCTGCGTTTTGAGCTACGCGCCCGGCAAAGTTCGTAAAGTATGTAATCGCTGTTTATATCGCTTAAAGCAGAAAATTGGATCACTTAAAGCAGAAAAAACGACCGCAGCGCTGTTTCTGTCGCAAGGCCACTCGCAGTTTTGTTACGTACCGATACATTCATACTGCCTCTAGGCTTGACACCATCGTTCGTTCTGCCAGGTAGTGATTCGGAGGAGAGAAAAAATATAAAAGCGAATCAACCCGAGTTTCGACTGGCGCCCCCCGCCCCCGATGTATGTGTAGGGGTGGTCCGCTGAGTCGCTGCATACATGTATTCAGCAACACACCTAGAACGCACGCAGTACTCGCTCACCATAGTTACTAAGGCATGCAGCTGACATCAACAGATCGTGCCATGCACGCAATAGAAACAGACCCCAACCAAGTGCACGTTTTATCACCCCACACAGCAACTTTAACACTTTGCACCCACAAGTGGATTCCGCAAACTTTCCTATAAAACACGCAGCTGATCCCGACTCAGCGCCAGATGAACTGATGATGGCTTTGACGCCGAAACGTCTTCTAACATTAACACCATCCTTTTCATTTCTTACTTCGCGTCCTAAGAACTGCTGCTTTTATCCTTCTTTGAGTTATGCATTTTCTATTGCATTCAAGCATTGCATTTTGGAGCTGCAAAGGAAAACAAGCCGGCTTCATTTTGTTTTCCTTGCTGCAGATGCCGTATGAAGTATGGACTGACTTTTGCCATTTCCACCGTGTTCCCCCTGGCACTGCTCATGACAATAAACTGTACAGTCTTCCTCTTGGTTTTCCGAAAGATTTTCTTTCGTAACAGGCCACAGACGAAAAGCATCCGAGTGGAAGTCATGAAGTTGTATCGCAAGCGATTAAGGAGTGGTTTCTCCTTATTACTTCTTCTAGGTTTAACATGGATTTCAGGGCTTGTGGCTTTGATCGACGGACACACAGCTCCACAGTGGATTTTCCTCATCCTTGTAAGCACGCAAGGATTCTTCATCTTCTTGGTACAGCGAGCTACCTTCCTTCGCTTTGCTAGAAATTCAGAACGGAAAAGCAGTAATTCTGGCAACACCGGCGTTTCATCTCGACTTATGAGCACCCTCTTGCGCCAAGTTCAGAAGCGTGGAAGTATCAGCGACAAAAGCATTACACCAACTGAGTTTCCCGGTACTCCGAGTAATTCTCTGCAACGAGCTACCAATTGGTTTAGTCCACGCATGACAGACCGCCACCCCACGGTTTCATCTACCCAAGCAAAACGGACGTCAATGTCTTCTGCTGGCTCGCTCCCGTCACTTGATGGACCAAGTGAAAGTTTTGCAGGAAGTTTTTCCTCACCACAGAAGCCTTCATATCACTGGCAGGCCAAGCAGCTCCGTGAGGGGCAGGACTTAAGAAAATCACAAGTTTCTCTGGAATGCGATTCCAGGGATTTCAAGTTCTTTGAAGGAACATCAGTGAGCCTTTCCTCTCCTGGTGAGGTAATTCACAACAAAAGCCTAGTGAAAATAGAGGTTGCAGGTGACTAGGCGTCAAGTACAAACAAGCACCCTGTGAGGCATCAAGGCCGCGATGTTTGGTTGTGTTCACAGCACCATTCCAATGAACAATGGAAAGCATCGACGCAAGAATGGGAGAAGCTGAAAAGAAGATTGAGACGTATAAAGGACTGTTTGACATTTGGCAGAAAGAGAACATGCCAAAACACTAATCTAATGAGCTTCGGAGAAAACCTTATGGTGCCTACAGTGCATTGTTTGTGTGTAGAAGTAAGTTATGGAGCACAAAGCCCTTCTGACATACTGGCTGTTTCTGGCTTCGTAGGCTTGCTTGGACTAATTGTGCAAGATAGGGTTTCTTTTTTTCAAATGGCCAATTTAATAGAGCCAGAAACATCAAGGAAAATTGTCTGATACTACCTTTTTAACACTTGTGCTTTCAAACCGTTTCTAATAAAATTTGAAAGCTCAATGAATTGTGAGGAACTTGTGAGTTGTGACCTGTTGGAGCTAGTGCTCTTGGTAGGCTGATCGAAAAAGAAACTTTACACCAGCATGGCAGTAGAGTTTCCCCAGTATATGAAGTTGTACAAAAATTCAGAATGCCTGAGTTTTCGAGCTAGCATTGACTTAGCTGACTCTTGTGAGTATCTGACCTCTCACTCACTGCGCCCTTTGTTTTGTAAACATTTCACCTACGTTTCTCTAGAGAAACTTTTTGCCCCGGCCAGTCCCTTAGGGGCTGGTGGTGGTTCCACCCAGATTCATTGCCACCTTGTACTCGAGGTGGTTCCACAAACGATAATTAATGTGTGTGTATGTGTGTGCATGTGTTTGTGCATGTGTGTGTGTGTGTGTGTGTGTGTGTGTGTGTGTGTGTGTGTGTGTGTGTGTGTGTGTGTGTGTGT
>JAOWAR010070997.1:0-12703 GCA_028571005.1 Clathrina lutea
AGAGAGAGAGAGAGAGAGAGAGAGAGAGAGAGAGAAAGAGAGAGAGAGAGAGAGAGAGAGAGAGAGAGAGGGAGAGAACTCGTTTCATAACGCCCAAGGAAAAAAGCTCAGTTTCATGATCAGCTGCAGCTCGTTTCGTCTCGCTTAAGCACGGCGTGCCACTCTGCCAGAATGCTTGAAGTCAGTTGTCGCGGGGCCGTGGTGCTGTTGCTGACTTTAGTGATCGTCACAGTTTGGTCAGAGCCATGTGAAATCTCTGGAAACAGCGCTTGTGTGTGCACGATGAAGGACGGCCGTACACTTAACCTGACAGAGCTAATCTCCGTCACTGCGTAAGTGCAGCCCGGAAAAACAAGACCATGGCTCCATGAGCCTCTCTGATATACTGAAGGGCACGAGGCTACATCCAAGACTGGCAAGGGGCTATGATCTGAGTAATGCACGAGGTAGAAATGATTTCTACAAAGTACGTAACTGTTAGCAAGAGGGAAGGACCTTGTATTTCTAACGCGCGTCATTAAGAAAGACTTTTATGAATGAGGATACATATTTTTCTTGAGAGCCGGTTCAGCGTTCAATGCAGTCGTCAGTATAAAGTTCAATGCCATCGTCAGTTTAAAGATCAATGCTATCGTCAGTTTAAAGTTCAATGCCATCGTCAGTATAAAGTTCAATGCCATGGTCAGTATAAAGTTCAATGCCATCGTCCTTCTCTTGAGCAATTATTAGTATCTCGTAAGAAAACCTGATCAATTGGCCAAGTCTCCCGAGGGAAATCATCAGTAATTGTTTTCGCAGAGTTTATTCCTGAAGTGGCCCAGAAGTTTGGAACGGTTTGCTTAAGGAGTCAGAGCGGATTTTCACACATTGTTGTGCGAAACACTGGATGTGTGTATGTGTGTACGTGCTTTTTATCATGAGAGCTGATTGTGGGAAGTATAGACGAGCCAAGTATGAGGCAGAAATGAGAGTGAAGCAAAGAGATATGTATATCAAACAGAAAAGTTTTAGAGGAGGAGGGCGGAGGTGGCAGTGGAACATCGAGAAATACAGATTGAAAGTTCAAATTTCGACAGGAAGCCTGCGCCCATGTCCTCAGTTCGTCAATTGAGTCCTTATCAAGTTTTGATCTTGTGGAAACAACTCCTTTTCATCGCTTGTTGATATATCGTAGCGAGATAGGTAGGTTTTTCGAAAAAAAATCGCCAAAACTTTCCACAATGGTCCAGAATGGCAATAATTTAAAGGTCAATTATTAAAATTGTGGACTGATTCAAGCATTGCAACAACATTCTTGTTAGAAGAACATTCGGCAGTGCAGATAAGTGTATGTGTCCACGCAAACAAAGCATACCTTAGAATAAGAGCCATGAAGTGTTGGTGTGCAAACATCATAGGCTATGTAGCTAGCTTACCTGTGTGGCATGTAGACATAATATTATGTTTCTGTCAGTCCCATCATATCCATGGCAATGTTTGTCCCTTCAACCAAACACTGAACACGGGGCAAGCAATTTCAATGCTAGAGAAGTACATGTTCTCGTTCTCTGCCAACATGTACAGTTGTAGAGTTGAGCTGGTGGAGGATCTAAGCATTGACTTAAACATCTTGACAGGCTTTAAACAGGATAGAACATTAAAGTGTTTTGCAAAGTGTTTATAGCAATCCTTAACTCACCTTTTTTTTTTCGAAAGCCTTCTGATAAGCCACAAGATTAATCTTGCCTTGCCCCTGTAACTTACACTAGTTGCCGCATAAATCAAAGAGGTATATTGCTGTGAGTGAATGTCCACTCATGTGAGACTGCCTTTCTCCATCTCTTTCTCTCCCTATCTCTCTCAATCGTTGTAGATTCCATGATTTCAATGGACCATATGGTCACTTCCGCTACGCCTGGGGACCCTGCAACCATGTTTTGGACATAAGTGGTCATTGCAACCCTGCCAATGACTCTGCGGTATGGACTTACAAAGAAGTAGAGAGAAGAGTAAGGTGTGACTTTTGGGGGAGGGGGGAAGGTGAGAGGCAAAGAGCTCGAAAAAATACATTTGAAAGGAAGAAATTGCTGAGATTGACGACTCTCCTTTTTGTTTCACCGTTCACCACGTGTAGGACCACGTCAAAACATGTCAACGCATCGATTTCTATGCACATGGCATGTGTTGAACTTCATCTTACCTTCCGGCCATTATCTAATTTTTTATGCCAAGACCTTTGCGGCCATTTTGGCCATTTATATCAACTTAACTAAAGAGGGGACCCCTCAGAATCTTTCTACAAACCACTTCGAAAAGTGAAAACTGAAGTTGTTTAGAATGCATCCACAGCTGTATGCTGTGGCCATCAGAGAAGTAAAAGTATATATACCCGTGTGTTTCTCAAAGCGGTTAACGTTTTCAACTATTGACCTATCCCTTTTTCAGAACACAATGTTGTGTCTTTTTTCCATATTCTGCTAACATCATCCTTGTCTTTGCCACGTGGACATGAACATCCTTTCTGGGTTAGCTGTCTTCCTCTTAATAAAGCCCATCTGGTCCTGCGGCATTAGATGGTTCTCTGCACAAGATGTGTAAATTTTCCAGCTGCAAAATCACTCTACCTTCTCCTCTCCGTGGTTTGTCATCTCCAGGTGTGTCAAGGCAGCCAAGCTCATCCTGAAAATCCCTGGAAAAACCTCGGCAAGCTTAGTACAGCTGTCTATGATGTGGACACAAACGCTGAACCCCCGGTAGTCTCTTTGAACTACACGGGAGGAGACCCAGGAGCAAGGTAAGAACATGACAATGAGGTCTTAGTAAAGCATATGTTGGACAGCATATTTGACTCATGTGCCGCAGTGAAGCTGAGACCACTGCATAATTGGTATTCATAAAAAATGATTGATTGAGGGGTGGACTGCCACAGGCAGTTACAAAGCAGGACATTTTGTACTGAAGCATTTGCCACTCCATTTTTCGGAGAAATGAAGCGAAGGTAATTTTTATTGAGAATAGTAAGTTCTTTTTTGTGGCTTTGCAGCACTTTCCGCTGAAACACCTGGTAATATATACGTGCAAGCCGTAACAAATGGAAATGCAGGTGTAATCTGCAACAAGCTCCACGCCTACAAGAAATTAAAATGGAAAAGAGAAAGATAAAATAAAACTGCACATGATCTAAGCAGACCATAAGGTTAAGCAATTTGGAGGTTTAACAACCCTCGTTCAGGTTCTTCCCAAGTTATTGCAGTCGCTTCTTCTTGACCTTCTCTCCTGAAGGGCTACTGAGCAAACGGTACCATTTGCAGTTTTCAGTCGCCATTCCCCGCACTTAAAGAATGGAAAAGAAGCACACGAGTCGCAGAAAAAGGTAGAAAACGTCCTTTTCCGAGAAGAAGGCAACTTGGCTAAGATTGAATCCGGTAAACATGACCTATATCCGTCCTGATATTGCTTCGATGTAACAGCCAGAATAACAGCCAGGCCGGGCAAAAGCCTTGAAGACCACAGCGGCCTTCCTCCGTCCAAGGCCCTTCTTTCTCGATTGCCAAATGACTGTTTTGTATAGCAACTTCGGTCCATGTACGCTGTGCAACCGAATGGGCACGACCGCAAACCACAGGTGGCAGTACTGGAACAATGCGTTGACAATGCGTACCATGGCACGCATGTAGCCTTGGTGTACAATGAACAAGGGCCCAGCCACGCTAGATCGCGCAGCATATCTTGTTCTCGGACCAAAAACTAACCGTGTTCGCCGACGACCCGTTGTATGCCTTGACCAACCGGAGCACTCTGTTGAAGTTCAAAGAGTGTCATCCCAGCTCTTTGTCTCCTGCTATGTCCTTTGTAAATGGATTCTCCCGGTCACTGGCGTAGGTGCTGCTAACCTCAACGGGTCAGAGCGGCAAAAGCTTGTAGCACTCGTCACTTTGTCCACTCCCAACCTGATGTTATGCTGTCACCGAGGAGGAGAGGACGGTGTCCTCAGCCATTTCCCACAACAAACCCAGGATACTTTACTTGAGAGTGTGTTCCCTCTCCATTTTCTTAGGTCCATGCCCGCCTCCGCTGGACAGTTGGTGCTTGCTGATTAAAAATATCCAATGTCTTCTGCCGAATCCAGGGAAGCTATGCCATTGTCTACATACAGACTATCCATTAATAACTTCAGGCCACGGGGTGGTATATTGACTGAACACTACGCTATGGCTGTCTGAACATGTTGGTGCGAAACCACACAGATGATACAGGGGGAACAATTCACCCCAAACGGCAGCTTCCTCAACCGCCATGCAGTCATGTGTCCCTCACCGTCTGGCCAAACACAGTAAGTATTTCTGATCTTCCTCGCGCACACTGATAATAAAGAATGCCCTTTTATGTCAGACTGCACAGCTGCAGGCAACTCACAGATTCGGATGAGGAGATTCATGGTGTCGTTCAAAGAGAGATTCACTAATGCAACCGTAGAGGCATTCAAGACCACACAAACGGCCATGGTATCAAAACTCTCTCTTATCATGGCGTAATGGGTCACGAAGTAACCTGTCTTATCAAGGTCAGGCTCTCGTTCAATGGCTCCAACTTTGCTGTACTCGGTGAAGATTACCTCACCATAGCAACACCTCTTTCCAGAGGACTCGAGACCCTTCTCCAACTTGTTTGCCATGGTCAATGCTTGCACAAGATTGTCTGGTGGTCGTTCTGACACCTTCCAAATTAGACAAACTTCGTATCCTTCCTTGGTTCTTCTCAGTGGCAACACAGGAGAACGGACAAGAATTGCTCTCACCTGCCTGAGGTTCTTCAACTTGCCACAGCGGCTCACTTTGGTCTCTGTCTCCTTCTCTGGTCGTGCCGCCAATTGCAACCGCTGCAGATGACGAACCATTGTGGCATGGAGAGTTATGTGCCACCTGTGGTTCAGATAGTACCCAGCTGAGTTCTGTCTCCCAAGCCATTTCTCCGTCCACTATGAGCTTCTTCTTTAAAACTGAACGGGAATACTCAGCACCAAGGACAAAATGGATCTCCGGTTGTGTGTCCATTGTTGCACAAGTTGAATGCCCTGTTTTGACCAAACTGAGATAGTTCCCCGTCGCACAGGTGAGATGTTGAAAGGCAGCCAGTTCTGCTCCAAGGCAACAATGCACAACACTCCTCCATCTGAATAACTTAGCTCTGATCTCTTCGGGTTGCTTCTGGAGTAGATACACACGAGAGGCTACGGAACCTTTATCGGTTTGATGGCTTCGACCAAGGCTGTTGAGATGAATGAACACTGAACGCTGATGTTGATGAAGACAAAAACCTTTGCACGCAAATGCTCACCTTTAGCCTCAACCAATGCTGTCATCAGACAAACATCCACACCATCTACCGTGGGGCATCCGTATACTTTGATTCCTCCTGCCTGCTTCCCAGCTGTAGCACTGGACGCACTGGTTTCTGATGTAGTTGACTGAAGTACGTCATGCAGCAACGCATGGTGCTTCTCAGAGCATAACGAGCACTTGCCGTTTTGATGCACGGTGCTTTTGCTTTAAACAGGGTCCGGCACAACTTATTTTTCCTTGCGAACATTATTCCTTCGCTTGCCTTGAGAGCGAGCAGTCGATTCTCTGCACCCTCGCACGTTATGACTAGGCATTGCGCAGAGCTTCCACCAGGCGCTTTCCTCGGTGTTGTGTCATTGACCTTGGAAACTTGAGCACAACACTCCTTCGCCATCGGACTGCTTTGAAACTGTGTTGGGAAAGAAAGCTGATAGTGCGATTTTAATCTTGCGAAACTCATCCGTGTCCATGGTTTAATTTTTGAACCTTTGGCGAAAGAACGCTGCCAATTCCCGTGGAACCAACCTGAGAGTGGTTTTCTGGATAAGTAACTTGCAGATTTCCTCCTTGGAAACTTCAGCTGTACTCTTCTTTGCTGATACCTTCTTCCATCGTTGGAGACACTGCACAGTTTTCTGGTAAAAGTACCGAAACTCTCGTTACTGGTTTACTTTGCCCAAAGTAAGTCATTCCATGTCTTCATCTTTGTCATTTCAAACGATACCAACAGCCCCTCCTTCAAGTCTGCGTAGTTCTTGAAGTTGGCCAACGGGACGACCACACTTGCCGGAACTGTTCCAAGAACAGCCTTTCTTGGTAGCAACAGCCATTCGTTCTCCGGACAACTGTTTCCTTTGACCACGACTTCAAACAAGTTGAGGTACTCTCTCCGACATCCTTAACACCCTCCACAACTGTTTTCTTTGACCACGACTTCAAACAAGTTGAGGTACTCTCCGACATCCTTAACACTCTCCACAACTGTTTTCTTTGACCACGACTTCAAACAAGTTGAGGTACTCTCCGACATCCTTAACACCCTCGTCACTTCGGAACCTTTTCCTTAGTCAGATGGTCACCTCTTGGCTTTCTTGTCGCTTGGTTTCGTGTCTGCAGCAAACTCCTGATTTATCCAAAACAATTGCAGCTCCACTTCGACTTCAGCCACGTCATTTGAGCCCTTGCATTGAGTCTTAGCCAGTCGCGTTCTAAATCAGCTTGCTGCCGTTCCCGTTCTATTTCAGCTTGCTGCCGAGCCGCCTCTCGAGCCTGTCTCTGCTCATCACATTGGGAATCCTGCTGAGCTCTTACGAACCCTAACAGTTCCTCATTGCAAAGCTCCATAGACATCCCCTATTCCATCGATTTGCGATACTGTTCCCTCGATGACCACGAATGGGTTCCAAGGCTGATGAAGAAGTTTGCACTAGAGAACCATCGGCGCTTACCGGCGCGACGTACTCTTATACATCAAACTCATCGAGTACACTGTCACCTTCAAGCCCTTGGCCCCGGTTCTCCTTGCTGCCCGCCATTTCTCAGCCCGTGCTCGGTCACTGCAAGCTGCGTCCTGACTTCTCTGTTCTGGCATGGTCGCCAAATATTTTGTACCAGCAAAATGACCACATGGTTTTTCAGAGAAGTGAGGCGAAGTCAAATTTTATTGAAAATTGTATGTTCTTTAACAGTGGCTTTGCAAATCGTTCTGCTTGAAACACCTAACAAAGTATATGTGCAAGCTGCAAATAAAAATGCTTGTGTTATCTGCCACAAAGGGTTTAAGGGCAATGTGCTCCAATTTGTACCATCGGGTCACCGCTGGAAGAGATGGGAACTGGAAGCCGGAAGAAGTGTGGCAGAGAGAGAGGGGGAGAGAGAGAGGAAAAGAGGGAGAGGAAGAGAGAGGAAGAGAGAAGGAGAGAGGGGGAGGGAAAGGGAGAGCGAGGGAGAGAGAGTGGGGAGAGGAGGGGGGGGACGGAGAAAGAGAAAGAGTGTTTACAACTGCAGAGGGTACCGTTTCGGGATATTGCCCCTCATCAGTGCAGTCCAGATGACCAACAGAGAAGCAGCAATAGAAAGATATGACTGCCCAGCCAGGTTGACGCTTGTGGGTCCAAGCGCAACACTACCTGACACCATGCCAAGAGTGCTCGAACTCGTAAAAAACGGGTGAGCTTTGCCCAAATGCAGCAGTATGGTGCACCTTGGCTTGTATGATACTTTCCACTACCTGACAAACAGCCCATCCTTTCATTCAAAAAGTCATCTTAGTGTTAGGGTTGCCCCATTCACATTCTTTCTCTCTCTCTTTTTCTCTTTCGCTCTTGTTCTCTCTCTCTCTCTCCCCCTCTCTCTCTCTCTCTCTCTCTCTCTCACGCACACACCATCTATCTACCTCTGCTTACTACTCGTGCAGGAGGGTAATCAGGGCTCAAAAAATCCGGTCGCCTTCTCGCAATATGCGACCGGAAAGTTCCGTTTGGCGACAGCCTTTTCATATCCAGTGGCCAATAATTTTGCGACCTGCGTTTCTTTCCAGCTTCCACTTTGGCGACTTCGGTTTCGCTTACACTTCCACATTTTTCCTCTCCTTCATTTTCGTTTTCTCCTCTTGTCCGCAACGTGCTGCGAGCAGGTTGGCGTAGACATACCCGCGTAGATCTACGTGAACGAATGTGAAACGTGAACAGCTCTATTTAAGTTTTGTATGTTCATACATGCGTGACCGGTCTACTGCATGTTGCCGTATAGGCGTGACCTGCGTGTGGGCGGCCGCTTTGCGCTGGTTTCGCCACACGCCAATACTTGTCAGTGGCCGATGCAAGAGGTGGGGGCACAGAGGGTAAAGTGCCCCCTTTGGAAATTCCAACCAGGTTTCAACCGAGAGTTAATCAAGTTTTTTTTTCTCTTTTTCTGCGGTGACTTCAGGGTGGGATTACCAGATAAGTAGACCATAACTAAGTCCAATGCAGCGGCGGCCCGTCGTAGTCTACAACGGAGAATCTAAGGAGGGGGCGCGGGCAAAACGGAACCCCCACCGCCACCCCCGTGTTCGCCTAAACTGAATGAAAAGAAAAATCGTCGATTGGCTGGGCACCCGGCGCCCGACACCGGACCGATCTACATACAAACTGTGCCCTCAAAGGTTCGCATCCCCTTTCCCGCCTCTACCTATACCAACTCCCTCGACCTCGATCGCCGAGCCGTCAAAGTCCACAAATTTGCCCTCATCTCCCTTTTCTCTTTTATCCCTCCTTACGAAAAGCACTTGTTGTTTGCTAGAGAAACGCGTTCCTGAGACACGACATTCCGAAAGACAAGAAGTCAATATCACTTGATACTATCAAGTCAGATCGCTCAGCTCAGCGAACCTTTCGAACCTTCGAGCATTCGTTCACTCACTACTTGATAGCCCTCTGTTCGGAGAGATCGGGACCACCCCGCGTAGATTGCGCAGTCCTTTAGTTAATGGTTTAATTCATTAAGAAAGGGAGAGGGTTTATCCTGGATTGATGGTGGGAAGGAAATGTTTGGCCGCAGTGCCACAGTAGCGAGCTGAACTGTCAAAATGAAGAGAAAAGATCAGCCCTCGCTTCCTCAAGCTTTTGTTCAAGCATCTGCTAAAAGAAGAAGTGTTTTAAAGGAAATTTGCTCTGGCCAATCAAGCGAGTCAATATTGCAGTAATTGAAAACAAAGCCGAAGGTTTACACTCCGTCTCAGGCCATTGAAATGAAGCGCTGACATTTCCCGGCGTGATGCCCTTGAAAATGCGTTGTCTTCAGCCTTTCCTTTGACGCCATTTGCCCCTCCCCCAACCCGAACTGAATGCCTGACTCAAAGCTAACGGGAGTTGTGGGCGAATGCCTAAAATCGCCGACCACCTTTACAGTTGACTCATCCACTTACACAATCAGCCTCCAGTAACATTAGAAAACGTGCAAGGTTTTCATCATTCTGTATATTTCAATGATTCGTCTGATAATTATTTTATTCAATAGCGTCTCAGAGCCACTTGGCGAGTAGGCAAGAGTTATTACTTCCACTTTGGCGACTTGGGTGTAGAACTTACTTCCACCTTGGCTAGTTCAAGCTGAAATATTTTTCGAGCAGTGGTCTTGTGTATACTTTCTTTCATCATCTGTTAGCATTGTTTCAATAAAAGTTGTCTCAGAAGGACAAAGAAGAAGAAGAAAAAAATGATGATGATGAAGAAGAGGGAAAAGAAACAGGACTAGAAACTTTACTAAAACTCACAATAGAAGAGATACAGATACAAGGAGGAGGAGGAGGAAGAAGAAGAAGAAAAAGAAGAGCGCACATTCAAGCCTCAGCTGGATAATTTTGTGTTTCTATCATAATAACAGAAGAAGAAGAAGAAGAAGAAGAAGAAGAAGAAGGTTCTTACTTCTACGTAAAGTTCAGTAAAGGCTTAAAAAAAAGCTTCAAAACCAGTCAGAGGGGAGTCAAAACGTAGGGTAACAATCTACTGAAGACTCACTACTTGCTGCGTCGCCGGTTATATCTGAACATCACCGACGTTTCGAGATAATCCTGCAGCGCTGACATTTGCTGGTCGTTCAACGCAGCTTTCAGCAACAAGAACGCTCGTTCAGCAGCTGCAGTCGATGGTTGGACGAGAAGAACCTTTTTTGCTGCTGCCGCCCAGTTCAGCAAATCGTCGGCGTGGTCTCACCACCTATCTTTCTTCTGTCCCTAGTCTGCGAAACTATCACCAATGAGCTTCACATCTTCGGCTGCAGCGAGATACAGTGGTAGCTCGTCGATCAAACCACTGATCGTGTCGTCCTCGTCCAGAAATGGAAAGCGCCGTAACTCCTGAACACTCTGTGGTACTGGGTTGATTGTGCGAACTGTGGCTGGGCAAAGCAGGCGTGCTGCCTAGACAGTCCTGAGAGTTATTTAGCTCCACGTTAAATTTCCGCTGAACCCAAAGAATAGCATCTCGAATGCAGTCACGACCATACTGAAGAGCCCAAGCGACGGTCAGCTCGGCGTATGTAGCAGCGATGTCTGTTGACACCGAGCGGAGGTTGAGCAAGTGCATTCCTCCAACATTGAGCTGACAGGCATTGCACACAGCTTGTATACGCTCGTAGCAACAAAACGATAAAGCACTATCGCCCTCCAGGCCGTATGGCGCTGTTACAAAATGCCTTCCAACATTTACCACCCCCAATAGTTCAATCTTCAGTTGACACAGGTGGTCTTCATCCTGGAGCACAGCTCGCAGGTGGTCCATTGTCTTAGGTGCCATGTCTTGGTTGCTGTCCAGGAACACGCGAATGTCACCTACTAGCAAAAGCCTCTGTTGGTAGACCTCCATCGTGACCACCACCTTCACTCGGACTGATCCCATCGTGACCACCGCCTTCACTCGGACTGATCCCATCGTGATCACCAGCTTCACTCGGACTGATCCCATCGTGACCACCGCCTTCACTCGGACTGATCCCATCGTGACCACCAGCTTCACTCGGACTGATCCCATCGTGACCACCACCTTCACTCGGACTGATCCCATCGTGACCACCAGCTTCACTCGGACTGAATCGGATTGCATGGCTAGTCTGCTCCTTCCAACGAAGCTTAGCCTGGCAGCTGCTCGAAAACAGGCGAATCCAGTGCTGACAAAACTCGTCCAGTACTGGTGTATAGCAGTGATATCCAACGTCGACCTTATCCAATGTATGCGAGAAGCATATAACATCCGATCATTGCTGGCATGAAGGCTTGCAGATTGCGAATAGCAGCTCCATTCACTGCAGCACCATCGCGCATGACGGCTAGGATTTGGCGGCCTCCGCTCAACTGCAGGTCGGTGAAAAGGCATTCCATGAGTACTTGTGCCAGTTGGGCAGCTGTCACAGACTTGGCCATAATGTCTAAGCGGACAAGCCGTTGAACGATTCCCCAGCGATCGTTCACAAAGCGCAGGATAACGACGATAGCCTCTCCCAACCGCGTACTACCATCGAAGATAACTGAGTAGTCGCGAAGTCCCTCTCGGTCACGAGGAGCAGCACCAGCCTCTGGCAACATCAGATCCGAACGCAGCTGTTTCACTTCGATAGATCTCACGGTTGGTATTAATTCGGACAAAGCAGAGCTCTGAGTCAGGCGAAATCCGTTTTGCTCGTGCAAGCCACGAAAGCAGTCAACCTTAGCCAGAGGAACTCCGGCTAAAAGACTTGTTTCGACGGCAGAAACACGAAGCGTTCGTTGCTCGTCCACAAGCATTTCTCCAACCTTGTGCCGCTCTGTGTCCGCCTTCAGGACATCTCGGATGGTTACGTCTTTCATTTGCTGTGCTTGACGCCGCTTTTTGCCCGCCTCATGCTTCTTCGTCCGAATATGAGTCTTGATTCTCGTCATCTTTGTCGAGAGAAACTCAGAGCAAGCTCTGCAGAACAAGCGACCCGAGCACATCTCGAAATAGTTTCCTGGGAAGCTGCTTATTCGCTCGTGCACGCCAACGTTCTTCACATTGTTCTCTTCTTTTGCTGTCGCTTCCTTTTCTCGGGCTCTGTTAGTAAGAACGTGCCGCTCTCTCTGAATCTCCACTCTCTTCACTTCGGACTCGAACTCCATCCTTTCTGGCCCAGAGTCATCATCGCGGTCTCCAGATTTGTCAGAACTGGACAGCTCCAGAACACGATTAATCCTTCAGCCTGGCAGCCATTCCTCGTGTCAGAGTGCAAACTGAGCTTGCAAAATGCTTGCAAGCGCTTTTCTGCGCATCTGCTGTCCCAGAGCCATTACCATCCCTCAGTCGACAAAACCGGCCACTATAAATCTAGGCGGAAGCCGGAGGCCCAGAACGAGTTGCCACCAGTAGCATGCCGTATGCGGCATGGTTTTGGCAAGTTGTCCGTGTAACGGTTGGTACGGGCCTAGTGATCACTGTGTCCAAATCATTTGTCAGAACGTGAGCGATCATCGACAATGTGCCTTCGTTTTGCTGTATCGACTTGCAGTACCGAAAAGTCGTCCAAGAATTACAAAAAAGTCCGACAATAAGCCGGCTTAACTTGGCTTATCACTTTGAGTCCTCAAAAAGCCGTTAAAGCCTTCAAAGCCATGTAAGCCTTTTTTTTTAAAGCCAGCTTTTTTCGAAAGGCCTAGTTAGGGCGGAGGTCGCCCCCACCGATGGACAGCAGCGTCGCAGGCAGGGACCCCCTTCTGCCGGCGACAGTCGCCCGACCAATCTTCCACCTGCACGCATGCAAAATGAGCATACGCAGAATTGCAGGAGCTGCAGCCGCGGCAAGCATACTGGCCTGCGCCCACAACAACGCTATGGAAAGGGCCAGAACAAACAGCCCTCTCCCCCCCCCCCCCCCACCCCCCAAAATGGTCGCCG
>JAOWAR010071108.1:0-20034 GCA_028571005.1 Clathrina lutea
TCCCTTTGCGAAGAATCGATGTCGTCTTCTGCAAATTCTGGCGGTCACCATGGTTTCGAAACTCGCGCGGGCTGCGGTGCGTGCGAGTGGTTTGCCCGTGCCATTTCGGTTTACGTCAAAACGTTCAAAAAATTATTGATTCAAAATGGAGCCACTTTGCGTGGAGGTGTCCCTTTAAGAACAACTGTTCTTAACCTTGTTTGAACTGATCATGAGAGAGATCTAAATTCAAAAAGTCCTTGAACCTTCTTCAATAATTTGAGAGGTTAAGAAACGGCTGATCAAGGCCTACAGACCCTCTTCGGACCAAGCTGAGTAGACTTTGAGTCCCATCTGGCCAGGGTTTTGATATAACCTGCGTGTTATCCAGCGTGTGGGTTAGGTTAAGGACACTCCGATGGCCAACAATAAGCTTCTGATCTGTTGTGAAAGAGGTCAAGTGAATGGTCAGGGGAAGTGCTGAGTGTGCTACCTTCGTATATGCTCATGATCAATGTCTGTGAAGTTGCAGATGTCGGTGACAGGTTTCATGCTGAGCTATTTGGAAGGAGTAAGGACAAAAGCACTTGACCACTAGTGCACGGCAAAACAACCGATTCGATCGACAAAACAAACTCTGCACTGCTGACCGTTGTTGACGAGTCTTTATTGTTTAAAGAAGAATCCAAGTGGAAATGTAATACACAAAACTGAGCCCTTTATAATCTGGGACTCTAAAAAGAGTGATTAAGGCTTCAATCACATGACACAGGTACAGGTTTCTGTTAACAAATCAATTGCGCACCAACTAATAGTTCTACCTGTATTATACCCGACTTGGGCGGCACGACTACCAGCCGCCCAAGGCAAAGCAAAAATCCGGCACTAATAGGAGTCCAATTCATGAAGGGTCACGCCCCACAAGTCTGACTTATATCCGCTCACAAGTCACGCAACCTCTCTAAAGTAGGTTAAGCAATGTTGGTATCTTCACAATGGGTCATGGGAACTGCTTCAAAGGATTAATCATATGATCATGACTAGTTCATTCCATCTGTATGCCATAGTGCAGTAACAACCCTTTCTGGAGTGAGTGCAAGATGCATCACCCCTCCTCTATGCAACGGTCATGATGAAGAATTGAAAAAGACAAGTTGTACATGGATTGCTCTAACCAACATGAAGCTGCGGCCATGCAGAAAATAGCAACATGAAAACGTTTCACCTAATTGCTCAAAAAATATTACTTGAAATCTTCTTCAGGGCCAATCCGTTTGGGGTAAACCGACGGGGGCTGGGCAGAACGTTGAGGGTTTTCCCTGTACTTGCGATCAATGCGTTCTGTCTCCTTTGCTCCCATTGCCAGTGGCATCACGGCCTTGCAAACAAAATCTTCGTTAAAATCAGTAGCGGGAAGATTTGCAGGCGGTGGGGTAGTTGGTCGGCCCTTTTTTGTATATGATCTGCAGATCAAAAGTATATGTTCCACCTTGATTCATTAGTTCCAAAGAAAATGTGACAGATTATACACGAATTATTACTGTTGAAATGTGCAAGAATGATTCTTTGAGGCCCAGTTACTTACTTGCTGAGTTACACTGGGACAGAAAGCATGATAATAGCCAGGTTAAGTCTGCACCAAACTTTCCATTTGTTTTCTCCGCTTATTTTGTAGTGGTAGACTGAAAGTTGTAGAACTGGTAATCAAATAGAGGAGTGTTGGAATCTTAGGATATTTCTTCCCATGCGATGAAGTCGTCTCTTAGGTTCTTCTTCACACTTTGTAAAGTTTGGCCCTGTCCATTTTGAACAATTGTATTTCCTTTTTTTTTACCTTGCCAGCGAAGGTGTGTTTGAAGAATTGCTTTATAAACATTGGCACAAAAGTTGCAATGATAACACAAGTCCACTGAGTGGATGCCTGGGGTACTTGAACGTACCTCTGAGGTAATAAGTTTACAGTAAATGATGGAACTGCTTCTTGTCTCATTCCAGCATTGGCTGATGATAAACTGTGTTTTCATTAGATTTCCATGGTAAATAATGTTGTGCTTTGCGTGGAACTTTAACAAAACAAGCGCAGAAAACACATAGTTATGTGGTTGCTGTCTATAGATAACAAATTTCCTTTTTCGTGTTCAATCAAGGAAATAATCTTTCTTATCTAGCTAAAGGTTGCTTGTAATGACAAATAGTGGCAAGTCTTACCTTGAGCACTTCTTCTTTCAATGCCAAACTTTTCTTAACTGAACCAGGGTTCAGACTTTGCGTACGTGCCGGCAGATGAAGCCACTCCTCGGTATGCTTGCTTAGAGTATTATATGCCCGTTTTTTGGAAGAGACTGGGCATGTCATCAGGAGGATGGAGAGTGAAAGTAGCTGGCCATGGCAGCTCATAACAACCTGATTAGAAGGAAAAGATGGTGATGAGGAGTTGGAGAAAGAAGGGAGGGCAGTGAAAGGAAGACAAATCATTGCATCTCATTTATCATTAGTATTAATTTGAAGGTTTGATTTCTACATTGGTGTGATTTCGAATGTCGGCCTTTACTACCAAGCTAAAATAGAGAAAGAAACCACAGCATCAATGTTACAGCTGAGCAAAGAGAGCACACATTTATCATTGCTGAATCTCTTGAATCTATTGGCTAGAGAAATTCTCTACAAAAGAGAACTGAAAATTACCCTCTCAACATCAGGCTGCCCTTTGTCGTCCCGCCACGAATCAAAGACCTGTCTGAATAATCCCACACCTCCATTTGACATCCTTTATGCTTCCGCGTCAGCCCTGGCAGCCTGATTTGCCAGTATATCATCGGTAAGCTGTTGATCCTCCAGAATCTCTAGAACCTCAATGGCAGCGATTAGACGAGCATAGCATTCATAAGCAAAATGAAGATTGGCTTCTGCCGGCCGCTTTGCATAGATGGCATCTTCTTCGCTGAGTTGGTGTAAGTCAGTGCAAACCTCCTCATCAAGTGTAGAGGTGGAGTCATGGCCACAACAGAGGAAAGGATCCTTGTTTTCTTGTTGTTGTTGTTGTTCTTCTTCTTCTTCTTCTTCTTCTTCTTCTTCTTCTTTCTCCTCGTCCTCCCACTCCCCTCCTCTGCTGCTGCTCTGACTGCAGCTGCTTTTTTGTTTTTCACCTCCTCCTCTTCATCTTTCTGGATATGTTCCTGGACTGCTGATGCTGATGCTGGTGCTCGTGGTGTCAGTGCAGCTGCTACCGCTGTTGTTGTTGTTGTTGGTGGTGGTGCTCCTGCTAATGTTGTTGGTGCTGCTTGTGATGCTGGTGGTGCTGGTGCTGCTGGTCCTGCTGCTGGTGCTGCCTTTACGGAGGATTCGTGGTAGACTTCAGCATCTTCTTCCTCCATTTTCTCCTCTCTTTTTTCTGTCCTTTCTTCATGGAGTTGGTGCGAATTTCCATGAACTTGATTGAGGAGGACTTGACATTCCTGGCGTATTCCACCTTGAGGACGATTGGAAAGGAAGTTCTTGGTTGATTGAGCAGTCCTGCTTACAGGGAACTCCCCTCCATCTGCTGCCTTTTCGTTTTCTTCGAGCACTTGTGGATATCCGCACGGGTTACGAGACTCTAGAGTCTGCTCACTTGAAAAATAACAAGCAGGAAAGGAAACCAACAACTTAGACAATCATCAAGCAAGGTGGGAAGGAAAGAGGAAAATTACTTGAGGCTGCGGCACACTGCCTTCAGTGGGTACTCCTCCGTGTCTTTTGTCTGTCTGTCTGTCTCTCTCTCTCACCCTCTCGCTCTGTCTCTCTTTCTCTTTCTCTAAAAACTGGACAGCAAGCATGACAAATCTGCCTGCAAACGCAACAAAAAGAACTGGAGTAAGTTTTAGTCTACCCGAAGTTACTAGAGACACGAGAGAGAGAGAGAGAGAGAGAGAGAGAGAGAGAGAGATAGAGAATGCGGTCATTGAACTGTACAGCCTCTTCAGCTCAACAACAAACCCACACAGGAGGCTATCCCGGAACACCTGTCTCTCGATCGAGTTAACTTCTCAAGTGCAGAAAATATCTAAGTCTTTTGGGTAAGATATGCAGGGAAGGAAAGTTCTCCAAATTACAGAACTGACACAGATCTAAGTCAGACTAGCCATTAAAATTGTTCTTCGCGTGTGCTTCAAGAAAGATTGCCGTCTTCATCAATCAGACATTGAATAATACAGCTTCTTGCTGGCCGAGTGAAGCGAGAAAGGCGAAAAGCCAGTTCTTGCTGGCTGCATCTACTCCTGCACTGTTGCTCATAACATGGTGTATGTGTGTAAGCGCATATACGCGTATGTGCCTAACACTGGGCACAATGCTCCACTTTCATGTCCCGTGTGTTGAGGCGAGAACTCATTTATGTGTTTTGAGCCAGCTATGTCTAGCGTTTGACCTTTTTTTTGTTTTTGGACACAATTTTTCATTTCTTTGGTTGATTCCACTTTCTTTCTGCTCCTCCCAGGTATGTGATCATTTTCTTCTTGAAATTCCTTCACTTTCTGCAAATATTGCAAATCCATGAAGAAAGTCGGATCGGTTTGCCGACTCCTCCTCCTGGACTCGGCAGGAATTTTATCTTCAATTTAATTCCCCAATTATCCCGAACCTAACTAAGTTTGCCTGGGGATCACTGTTTCACAATCATTCCATTAAAGTCTTAGTTAATGATAGCCAAATGTTCGGACAATGAAGCGGATGGCATGATAGTGCCGGTGTCACAGTGATTTCGTCCGCCCGCAAAATGACTGTCACATGGAGTTACACGCTTGAACTTCACTGATGGTACAGAATTTGAATTAATTGAACTGTTTTTCCTTCTTTTTTTTGCATCAGTCGTACAACATGGCAACGGAATTGCTCAGCATGGAATTTGTACAGAGACTGATTATGTCTGAACGATGGTTTGCTCGTGTTTAGATGATAAGGGAGAAATGTTGTTTAACATAATATATAGCAACTAACTAAGCAAGCAACTGAGTTTCTCATGCTATTGACGGTGGCGTTGATGCCAGTACATCTAGCTCAGCTGTTGCTTCCATCCACTACTTTTACCGTTGGTGTTTGAAGGAACATTTTGTTGAAATTTGCTCGAAATGTTGACTAAGCATAATCCCAAACAAAAAAAATTACTTTTCATGATTTGTCACTGGTGATGTTGATGGCCCAAATGTACACTGATTGTTCTAGCTGACAATAGTCCATCGCTGGGAATCAGCTCCAGTACTGCGCACAATGTTCCCATATCTAAACAAAGAAAACGAAGTTTGTGCAATAGTTTTAACCCTCTACAGTGGAAAAGGTGAGTAAAAAAACACAGTTGTTTCCTGTAAATATTGTCTTTGTGCACACACTGCAAGTTCAAGCTTCTTTGTGCAATTTAGTCAGTCTCATATGCATGAAATAAATATTTATGCCATCAGCACAGCTGATTTTTACGAAAATCTGTTTCTCTGGATAGAACTCGCTATAAGATTTCAAGAAAATACCTCCAGTGGGGCGTGCCTTTGCACCCCCAGCAGGGTTTGGACTTTGAATTTTGTCTAAACCCATGGATATTTTAACATTCCTAGACCATGGTGTACTCAAGTTCACACAGCCCTAAAAACGACCCTGAAGGTATTGTAAAGTTGGTCTCCTGGATCTCTTCGACACAACTGAAGTGTTCAGCTTTCCTTCAGCTGGGACGAGGTGGGAGCCCAACCTGACTCTGAACAGGAGTTTCTGGGAATGTAGAAATGGAGAATATAGTGCAGGCTTGTAAACTGCTACGTCCAGCTAAGAAAATGTAAGAACACCATTTAGCCTTACCAAGGTCCAATGACCCTATCTGCCACACTCACCCCACACTCTTGTGAGATTCTCCCACTGTGTGGTGAAGAAGACCGCTCCCTTCTGGCTGAGTTGTCAGATTTTCCACATGGTTAAAGGCAGCAAAGTGGAGGCGTGGAAGGTCTCATTGGGTGAGAAGGTCTTCCATTTTCTGAGCTGTTTCTCTTTTCCAATTTGGAAGAAGCACCTCTCCACACTCCTGGATGCAGCATCTTGGCGGTTGCTGCCGTGAATTATTCACAATTCATCTCTTGGTGGTAGCTTGGAAACAAGAACAGAAAGAAAATAACAGTAATGAACTTATCCCAAAAGGCTTATTAAGCTAATTTTTGCACAGGTGCATTGAGTTTTTGAAATGGCCAAACCTTTGTCAGGTAGCCTAACCGCTTCTTCTTTCTTTTCTCTCGTGTTTGCTCATGGCCATGGGCTGTACTGCAGCTAAGATGAACCGATAAATGACTTGCAGTTCTTGTTGATTTTTCCAGCCGTCTGGTCTGAGCTTTGGAAATTTTTAGGGGGTTTGCTCAGTTCATCTCTAGGTACAAACAATAAATTCGGTCAAGGCCGGTCAAGCAAGCAGATGGCTGCAAAGATGAATCCAAATTTCTGGCTTCTGTCATGCACATGCTGAATATGGTGTTATGAAGTCATAACTTCCAACACCTGACATTTAGCTTCTAGAAGTTTCAGTAAATTTGGTCTTTTGAATATAAGCTTTCAGAAAAGATATACTTACTTTGGTTGATAAGTGAACTTCTGGGTGAAAAACTGGACATACTCCCTGGTAGTAGCAGCACTCATAGTGACCATCCAGGACTAGAATAGCAGTCTCTGCGTGTTCGAGTCCCAGTTAAATGTAGTACAGAGTATAAACTCTTGAATCTTTCTTAAGCCATTTGTTTCGCGCGGTAAGGGCTCATGATCGGTGAACCAGTGACACGGTGCCTCATGTGTTGTTGGCACTAGGGAGGTTTGTTCTATACGTAATGCTTGGCCATAAACCTTATGTGGAGGTCGCCATTTTCTTTTCGGATAGTTCTCCCGAGCTATGCAAGGACGGTGTTTCAGACAGTTACATCTCTGCGCCACTTTACGCCTTTAATTTGTCGGCGAAATTACTTTTAAAACCATTCTCCTTTGAACAAATACGCAGATCAACAATGACACTTCTGCGAAAAGCAAGGAGTGTTGGTGGCAAAGCCGGAGGCTGAACGTTTTGGTGTCTGTGCCTTCGTCGACAGTGACAGGGTCTGGTTGTGATAAAAGAAAACTACTCATCGACCATGGGCCATTCCTTTCAACAGAAACAGACTCAAAGCGTTAAGCCCTCCTCTTTGTTACTACCAATTTTTTCACACAAGTATCTTCGTTAATTAGCCTTTGTGTAATTTGCCTTTTAAACGATGTTGTTGCGTGCAGCAACAAGGGCCGATGATTCTAAAATTTATCAGCTCTCCATCTGAGATCGGAAAAAAAACGACTTCCAAAAGTAAGCACCAACGTCTATTGAGAGCTTAAGCTATAAATTTATGTATAGATTAATTCCTGAGGCCGACCGAAATATATAACTAATTTTTGGCATGCTACTAATGGGCATTGTTTTGACAGTCAGGAAGACTGATATAAAACCTCTACTCATACAATCCAGCACACAGGGAAAAGCCATTTTCCTTCCATCGGGGAAAGAATCATTTGGAGGCATTTCAACCTGGCGTGACCAGTCCTGTCACCTGCAGTCAAGTTTCACCTGCGCCACATTGTTACACTCGATGTAGCTTAGAAGCAGATGTGGAGTTAAATGTATTTTTGTGAGCACATATCGCAATGTTGCCTACAACTTAAGATTTTTGCATGCCAATCAATATCAATCGATATCGGGTGAGATTCGACCAAATCGACCGATGCTGCATTCTACCGAGCGCCACTCACCTTTTTTTTTCATATTTAGAAAATTTCGAGTGATTCCGCCGATCCGGAGTCCTCAAACCGCTAGGAAGACAACATAATCCTGGAAACCTTCGTCTTTCTTCTTAGGAAAGAAGGTCGCCATTTTTCCTTGTTGTCGTTCGGTACGGTTGGCCACGTGCGCACGTCCAGGCGATTGCGGAAATCTGAAGCTTCGTAACCCGATCTGACGCGATCAACGCATCTCGGCCAGCGTATTCGCGGATGGATAGCTGCATTGGCCCATACAACCGACGGCTTGATCAACAAGATATCAATCTCGATTTTTGATACCGTGTTCTCACTAAGTTGATAAAACACACTCAAGCATTGCGATATGTTTGCGCACAAGCCTAACTCATGCAACATTGAGAAAGAAGATTTTACTTCTCGGATAGATTTTCGAGCGTCTGTTATAGCCAAAACGCGGAAGCTGCCATGGTAGATAAATCTGTCCCGGACGCTACCAAGCATATAACAAAGTTTGGGATGTATGTGTTCAACTCGTTTCGATGCAAGAAAGTTGTGGCCCTTGACCTAGCGCCTTACTTGGCTGTTGTACTTGACAGCATTCCTCGAAACTTTTTTGCGCTGGTCTACAAAGGCTTGAGGCTTCCATAGACGCTCCAGCTACTTGACCGCAGGGGCAGAGATTCAGGGCATCTGGGGCATTCAAATGTAGGCTGAACGTCTTCGGTCAGGCAAAGTTCTGCGGCTGCAACAATATTCTGGACGCCGCTTTGAAGGGAAAACACGTTGGATTCTGTGTAGCAACAGGTGCAACACAAAGACACAATAGCCGTGCAGGACCAAATTTGCCCGGCCATGTACGTTCTCTGCGGACATTTTAGAAACATGCGAACATGCTTCTTTATGCGTCACGATTCACTCTTTCGAGTGTATTAATAAAACCTATTTTCATGTCAATTTCAGAATGAAATAATTACAGGTTAGCAGGAAAGTGTTACAAACAATGGCCTAGTGCTCCTGACAACTTTGCCTGGAGTTTCTACAATATCTAATGCAAGAGCTTTCATATTTACCTAATAAAAAATCATGGAATGATAATTTCTAAACTAGGCTTCTGAAGTTACGGAGCGCCAGAAGGCGAAAAGGTGAAAAGGGCAGACCAATCTTCAAACATTCTTTTCTCTGATCGTTCTCCAGCCAATGGATCGATTCACACTGAGTTAAATCCACTCAAGTGCAAGCGACTCGTCGGGAGACAAGGTGGCAAGCATGCCATACCCAACAGGTACATTCCAGGGCTGGTCGGATAAAATGAATACAATTTTTCCTGGCTAAATCACGATCTTTTGGGGTCTAGCCCAAGCGAGCCCCTCGTTAATTGTTTCAATGGTGGCATTTTCGTATGCATGTACATGTATGTGTGTATGTATGCATGTATGGATGGATGGATTTATGGGTGTTTGTACTGTGGGCGTCCAATTTTGGTATCAAATTGATCACTGCCATGCGCGGCCTTTGTGGCTTTGCAGAAAAGCTCCATTTGCCCACGCACAGCTAGCTAACCAGGTGCTTTGCTGTACAACCCAGATAATTGACTGGTGCTGAAACTTAACCATCATCGGCGCACCTACACCTCAAGTGGCACTCTTCGCATTGACTTTACAAGCGTAGTCCGAGGAGGTAAGCCATCCCAGTGATCAATATGTTGTTACACGGCAATGTACAGTGATACTGCAAAGACTCACACAAACAATGCGTCTAGTCATATTATTGTCCAATTGCAAATGTGTGGCGCAAAACTGAAGCCGACTCTCTTCGTTAGTCTCCAGACTACGTTGCTCATTCTGCCTGCACTCATCGGCCTGTGAAGCATACCGAGTAATGGGTAGTTAGCCTTGCACAATGCGTTGCAGTGACCCTCTCTCTCTCTCTCTCTCTCTCTCTCTCTCTCTCTCTCTCTCTTTCTCTCTTTCCTCAGTCCACACCGGAGTTTCATCGAACCAGTTCTGGCTGTCAAGGGCCAGAAGCCTTCTACTTTCAGTCAACTTCCTACACTTGCTTCTCAAGTGGTCTGTAGGCCTACATGTGGGTGACCGGAGCCTTCAGATTGCAAAGCAAGCCGATCTGTACATTGCCATGTTACGGGGTACTACATCCGAGCTTTACCATCAGATAATATTATACGGAAATGGATGTTGGCAAGCGGCTGGCAACAGACAAAGCATGGAGTGCTTCTCGGACAATAAACCCAAACCTTGCATGAATGGCAACACCTTATTTGCAAAGTTTGCCAAACACAGCACGGCAGTTCTTTTAAAACGAAATACTTCACTGGACAAAAATTGACAAAGTTGAATTGGTAGTGGGTGGTTGATATCATGTGATATCAAGCTCGATGGTATTGATTGAAACTCAAAAGCAGGCTTTGCGTGTTCCCGGGAGTGCGCAAAGCCCGCTTTTGAGCTCAATATCACATGATCAAGCCGGCCAGTCATTCTCTTGTCCAGCGTTGTATCAGTATGAACTCAGATTGTGTAAATGTCTCTCCCTCAAAATAAACTTTGTTGGCTATCCTACAATGAGCGAACTGAAATATCAACACAGAAAAGAGAACAACAACTCAGCATTGACTACATTTTTTAGCCTATACCATACAATGCCTAGATAAGTAAGCTTAATTGAGCAATAATTGTGGCTGTGTAGAGTTTATGCTTATCTCTCTCTCTCTCTCTCTCTCTCTCTCCCTCTTTCCCATATGTTTGCGGAAAATTTATAATGTAATCAGCCATTTCATTTAGCCGCGTTACTGGCCTGACACTCACCTGTACCCTCCTTAGCCAATAATGTTGGACAAACCCCTCCCTTACACGGCGAAAGGGAGATGGACACGCTTCTGTGATATTGGCTGACTGTCGGACTCCCCGCCTGGTGCACGTGCAAGTAGTGAGGCCAGGAGAAGACGATCGAGATGGCGCTGGACTGTAGCTAGAGACTCAGAGGCTGAGTGTCACCGGAATGGAATGATCCGTCTCGATATCCTTGTCTTGAACGCTTCGAAATCTGTCCGCATGAAAATAGCTTTAGCTTGAACTCATAGCGAAAGTTCGGAGTACACTTCGAAGTTTCTAAATCGAGTCAAAGTTGGTATTAAATCGAAATTCAAAATGAGTTCAGCTGACGTGACCGTTACCTGGCTGTACGTGCTCCAGAGGCGGATCTGATAGGAGCAAAATTGCTTGCCAGGCCCACGTGCAACACGTGCCACTTCTGGTCTTTTGGCCGATTGCTGTATCTATCAAATTGGCTAGAATCAGCTCAACATGCTCAAAACAAACCCCGCCGGGATGGAATTTCTCTTTGCGGTTGTGAACGCGTACCCTGAAAGAGCACCCATTAGCATGATCAGCTCGCAAGACAATAGTGGCCCGACGAACGACCGGCTTTCAGTGAAATTGGCGCCGGGTCAAGTGCCCCGTTGGTTTCCTTCACCACTGTTCAAAAAATTGAATAACCGTGGGCGCTCAATCGAAAGGGAGGGAAGCCTCACTCGAAGTACCGCTCCCTCAGCGTGATGATCTCCATGACGACTTAAGTGGGTAGCGCGCATGCTTTCGCGCTAGCTACACAGCGCTTGCGCTTGCGCTCGACGCCGCGTCTACACGCGCGCCGGGTGATTCGATTGTCACGGTGGCCAAAAAACCGTGAACACCAAAAACCAAAAACGCTTCAGTGACTGAGTAAATTCCCAGTGTGTCCTATGTATGAAACATTCGAATGCATTGTGGGAATGTTCTGTGTAAAGTTGTTTTCCGGTGAGGAAAGGCTTCTTTCTCGCTCGTCGTGGGCCACTGGGATTGTCAGGGACCTAACCTCAGGCCTGCTATCATAATATCTTTGCCCACCTTTCTCACACCCTCTGCCTAACCCGCTCACCCTTGGAACAAAGCAACTTTAGCGACCGCAAATGCCGATGTTCCTTCGCTATTTGCGGCGTGACGTCCAGACGTGAATAGACTTCTTTCTCGCTTGTCGCAGCTGCATGTAGAGGTGTTAATAACCGATTATCAACTCTCCTGCCATGGATCTTTGCCCATACTTCTCACACCCTCTGTCTAGCGGCGCTCCGGCTTACAACACACGCACATATCGCTGATGAAAAGGAAGATAGATTGGCGAACTGATAATTCTCGGAACTGATAATTTTCCGCGGGGCCCGCACTTACCATGAGCCGTCTATGGGTACAAGCGCAACTCTTTTGCACAAATGATGCAGACGCCAGGAGAAGAGATTTATCAGCATCGGCTCCACGGCGACGTTCTGCTCGCCACCACCGGAAATGTTCGCGTGGCGAGTGTCACTTTTCTTTATCATAATGATGCGTTGAGAAGCCCCGACCGCGGGATGTAGCAACGACGCTCCCAGCGAGGGAAGCAAGGTCTATCTTTCTTCATGCTCACCAAAGAGGCCAAGCTCTGCAGGGATTGTGTTCGCAGATGGCTCCTGCTCCTAATGCCCCGGAAACGAAGACGGACAGAATCTGCAGCGTTCTCTTCGAAGGCTCTTCTTTCTACAGCTAGCGTGACTTGAAGAGAGAGTAGCAGGTTAGCCAGTAAACTGTCCCGACGAACTTCGCACACCACAAGCCGGCGAAGAGACGGACACTTTCCTACATCACGAAGAACGGAAAGGAGCCTGCTGAACTTCATAGGAAGGTGAGAATTCTATCACATTTTTAGATCTACATGTATTATCATGAAATGCGCCAAAGGGTATTTCGGCCACGTGCATTTGATGTGCGTATGGGTCCGATGTGGCTTTGCAAATTTATTTGAACACACTCACACTGGCCGGTCATCGTCAGAAGGTTGTGGTATAAAGCTTCAATCGCTAGGTTGTACTCAGTGATGTTTTTTCATAATTACTTTTTTCTGCTATTGGCACTACGATAAGAAAAAGCACATTACCTTTATAGAATAATACAACATCTGTCTTTAATTCAGTGGAGGAGCTGTGGACACAAAGCTAAGACTTGATCAACAACAACATACAGAAAGGAGCTGAGAAAATCTGAGCTCAAGCCGGCGAGATCAATCAGTGCACCTTTCTGATAGCCTGTCTTTATTTTTGTTTTACCCCTCAGAGTATTGAGCAGGCCAACATCCATATCAGCTGAAGTGAGTTGTCTCTGGTATGCTCAAGAGCAAGTGCAACTGCCCAGTGTGCCTGACTTTCTGGGGGCAATAGACGTATACAAACAGCCTAAGATATGGGTATCACCTCTTGGAAGTGGAAGTATATCACCAGAAATGGGCTTGAGGTGCTGAGCCAAACATTTGTAAATCTCATATTATACACTGCTAAGGCTCTGCAAAATATTATACCCCTCCCAAAGCCAAATTTGGCCTATTTCGTTTTTCTAGGGTTTCTGAAAGAAGGTAAAGCATCGATGTCTGCTGAAAACTGCGTTCAAAAATTCGAAAAGAAAATTGGGGAAAACGAGACTGATTATCTCGATATTTGGCAATCTGACACGGCCCTGCATTGACGTCCCGCGGCCGCGCCTCCGGTTTGTTAACGGTGTGAAAGCTAGCCGAAGGTGTACGCGCTGTTGGGTCCTGTGCGCGCGCGTTATGTGATTCAAGACTGGATTACATCATCAAGCGCCAAGGGGCGCTGGGCAGCGCTAACTCGGCGGAGCCGGCTTCGGCCGCCAAATAAAGAGTTGGCTGTTTCGAAACATACGTTCTGTGCTCCTTCGGCGGTGTTTAGAACTGATAACTGTTATTTTTTGGAAAACAAAAATCTGTAGCAATGGGGGGGGGAGAATAAATTACAGATTAGGGGCTTTCGTGCTTGAAAAAAGCACCAGGGTCAAGGAAACGAAGGTGTTCGAAGTACATTGATTGTCTGCACCAGCCAAACTACGTGAAAGCACTGTGACATCATCATGCTATGTTGCTTAGCAAGTGAAGACATACTGTTTCATTGGCTGGCTGCGCCACTGATTGGTGATGACCATTGACCCCGGTAACCCACTGATTTAGTATGACAATGTTCTTCTTTTCAGGCGTGCCACATCAAACGAGACACCTGAACTTCTCCAAGAGCTGCTAGCTACAAGCCCTTCAGCAGACGGACCACCCAAGCTACTTGCACACAAGCTTTTACTGCAAGGGAGCCACCCTGAGCAGCACAATGGGCAGGTAATTTTGTAACTGCAAATAGTACTGTTTCGGCCTTGGTGGCCTCATCAATGCAGTACAGCATATGGAATTATGCTGACTACTTGCATAGAAGACTCTCTGTCTGTCCTTTCCAGACCACTCCAGCATAGTACGATCATGCTACCTGCCAAATGCGCAGTACCGGCTGATACATCCGTTTACAGCGGGGTTGGCAAGAGACGAGGCACACTCTGTGGTAAGTGAGCGACCACTCCTGCTCTAGTTTACTGTCTATGTCTGGCAAGTGCCTGTTTATGTCCTTTTTGATTGCTCCTTCAATGATATGTACATATGTTTCACCCACACGCCCAGAATACAACTAAAGGCATCGCACGCTTCAGTACACATCAACACGATCCAGTTAACCATATGTTTACCCTGTGACAATTGACAGGGAAACTGAAATGTTACACATTACACTGTTGTGCATACTGGTGCTCTCTTTTTGACTCAGTGAACTTTCCTTGGCCTTCACTGATGATCAGGCTGCCCTCGTTAATGTTTTGCTTTGCTTTGGCAGACTGGACGTACCATAACAACAAAGTGAGAAGTCTGGCCAGAGCCTGCCTTTGAGTCTAGGGGTGCGTTTTGCCTTCAATAAAACTGATGTGATCGTCATTCTTCTTTAACTGTTGACAGCCTGCTTTTCCTCTTTCCATTTTTCAATTTTCTGTGTATTCGTCACTTTCTGTTAGCGTCACATGAATATGCTGTGAGGTTGTCTAATCTTCAGCTGGACACAAGATGAGCTCAAAAGCCTATAGATTCCATTCAGAAAAGGCCACAATCTCTGCAGAGAATGAAAGGAGAAACTTGGGAGGCTCTTAGTGTCAGAGCGACCCAACGACTGCTGAAGAACAGTTGCCATGTTTCAGATGCAAGTAGTCAAGCACCCAATGTACTGAAATGCAAACATGGGATGTCCTGAGTTCCAAGTTATAACCCCAGAAAAGCCAAAAGATGATTATTCTTGGGATACCTCTGCCAAAATGTTTATCCTGTTCTCATTCTGCACGCATAAATCATCCATATGCGTGTACACATGTGAATCCCATATTTATCAACATCGCAGACGGTTCTCCAATCAATTTAAATCCCTCTTTTCTCATACTGAGAGGACCACAAGAGGCCCGGGTTTTCTTTCACAGCGTTCCGTTTCTCGGCCTATTTCGCCCTGTGTCGTATCCTGTTTTCTTTCTGCATGTCCTTCTCCGGTTTCACCTTTATGTGTATGCCCATGTACCTTAACCCCGCCTACATCACTCTGACAGGGGCCTTTAACTTGGGCAGTTCTATCAGGCTGGCCCGGACCGGACTGTCGCCGGCTGCTACTTAATGATTTCTTTCTCACATCACAGTGTGATTGTGTGGACAGTCGGACTACTTGCCGTGGGTTATGGTGGACAGTCATAGTTGGTAGTTCCTGCAACACGTAGGGCCTGGTTTGTGCACCCTGCATGACAATCACATTTGAGAGAATTCGTGGGGTTTGAATGAAGCCTGTTCACTTCCTTCATTCTCTTTACAGGTTCTTGCAGCACCGCCATCATCATTACGTCGGCATCTGGCAACAGCTTCATTCCACTTTTCTTCCAGCTACTGTACAGTTAAGTCTTTCTAGCTGCAGGGTTCCAGCATCCTTTGGGGTTGTGTGCTGAAGGCCAGATACTGGACACTTCTCTACAGATGGACGCAATTGCCGATCAGTGGGGGCTTTATGTAGTAGACAGCATGAGAGGACTTCCTGAAGACATACCACCAACTCGCTGTCGTAACAGTAAGACCAGGGATTTTACAAGCATTTCTTCTTGCTTCAAACAGTATGTTTTGCTTGCTTTAATTGACTGGCATTGGCAATTCAATTAACACTGCAGCTGTGTACTGTGTGTATGAAATTTAGATGTTGAATATTGTGATTGATGTAGAACCATATTGTATTGCAGGATACTACTCAATAGAGGTGTTTATCAAGACTGCATCGGTTTAAGTTCCTCTGTCTCACCACTCCTTACAATTTTTTTTTACATGGACTCCGCCTGCTTAGAGCACCAAAATACCGTGATTCTCATGGCAGAACATCCCCTGGCCCATTTAAACACGAAGGGGTTTGTCTTTGTTGCAATTTCATCACAGTATGTCACTATTGCTGGGTACAAGAGCGGTGAAGTAGCTTTTCTCGCAAGAGAAGGTCCGCTGAAATCATCCTAAGTTCGATCTCCCTACAACAGGCGGCCACTGCAATGAATGCCAAGGCCATTTTCCTGCTTTCAGTGTCATCCGTAAGTAGTAATAGGAAGCAGCCCTCTCCTTTGCATGTATACCAATTCAGTCAAAGGATTCTAAAGTAGACTGACCTACCTATATCAGTCTGCATACACAGATATCGACGGTTCCACCAATATTGTGGTCAGTGTCACATGCTTACTCATGTCGTTTTCCACTGCTTGTCTGGCAGGCGCCCTCACCTCTCAGGAAAAATGAACATGGCCGACAGTAATGAACCAAATTGCAGATTGACTCACTCTTCCTGGCGAAGTGCGGGTCAAGGTAGTGCCCATCTTGCGTATGTTTTCTTGTCTGCACAGCTACCTTCTTGTTAGGCAGCATTAATAAAGGATTATTTGAAGAAAGTTTGACATACTACTATTTTGGGAAGTAACTTGATTACAGATCTGTTTATTGGGAAGGTTGAGCAAAGGCTCTGCATCCCACCGAACGAGTAAGCAGCCTTTATGGCGCAAACTTGAAGACACTTGGCCAAGGCAAATGGCTGGACTATACCTACTGTGGCCACCGAAGTAAAACTTATGTAAGAGCTTGTGAATGGAATTGTCCTCAAGCACAAATTCACATGTGCTTACTGGAGAGATTTCTAAAACTTTGTGTTGCCAATTAGCATCCGAGAGTTTTTGGTTCACATTCATTTCTTGATTTGTCCTCTGCTGTAGAGTGTTGATTCCATCAATTGACCTATGGAAAAGGCGTGCAGTCTTACAGGTAAGGTAGGTGTCGTTAATTATATAATCTTCGTAGGGGAGCTTACTCATTCGTCACTATTGGCTATAACTTTGTCGAAGCGTGGTCACTGGAAAATGGCAGTAAGGACACTTCTGTTGCTTGAGCATGATCAATATGACAAAAAATATGTCATATCGTGCAAATTTTAGGTGTTTTCTGTGCTCTTGTGGCTAATCTCTACCTCAGTTAATCTAGTTGTTTCCTAGTGCTCTGGTGTCTGACCACTAGTTTAGCCCTGTCAAATGTTTGCCCTCACAAGCAGCAGGCTACTCATAGAGAGGAACAGTTTTTAGCTAGTACTCATGCAGATTAATTTGCTTCACCTAAGTCATGTCTGTGTCTCAGACACAGTGGCCAATACTTCAGAGTGCCGAAAGACCTGTTGGATGCTACCGTCATTGTTTCAAGTTCAGTAATCAATCTGTTATTGAAAGAATGTCCAAGGGCAATCCTAACAACAAGTACAGACACTTAGAAAGATACAAGAACGGTTTTATTAAGCCAAACATTTCACTGTCTACAGCCTGTCAGTGGCCATAAGGAAAGGTGTCAGGAGCGGTAGGAAACTGTTGTTAGGCAATTGTCGAACAACATCTTTGCCTAACAGTGTTTTCCTACCATTCCTGACACCTTCTCTTACCGCCACTGATGATGCTGTGGACAGCGAAACATTTGGCTCAATAAAATCGTTCTTGTGCCTACCCAAGTGTCCGCTGTTGTTTTTGGGATTGAATACTGAGCTTGAAACAATGGCTACGCATTGGCTTTACTTTGATTCGCTTTGTGGCATTGAGAATCACATCCGCCGCTTAAGGTCAGTGAATGTGAATCAGCAACAATGATAAAATGTATTCAGCCAATAACTGTGATCCTTCTAGGTCTAGAACAGCAGCTCATATGGGATTGAATTCTGATTTTCCTTTGCCTTTCCTTCGGTAACGATATACCTTTGAATATTATGTAATGTAAGACGTACTTTGCATGAACGTCTGTATATCCACAGCCAGTTGGTTACAGTGCAATCCTGAGCCGACATCTCTGCATGGCCGTCGGCGAACATGATTGATGAGCTGTAAAGAGACTTCAGCCTTCAAAAAGTTAAGGTTGCTCTTCTCCTTGCAGACACCACTGCTATTAGCCAAATACTGCCACCCAGCAACTGTGCATGTTTTCAAAGGGATGAATTTTATTACCGATGAGCACTGGTACCATGATGGGATGATTTCACCTGCATGAATTGGTTGCTGAATGTCTTCTCCTACTTGTTTGCTGCAAGGTTTTCGAACGCCGGTGCAGGACAACAGCAGTGATTCGGATGTTTAGGCTTTCACAGTAAGGTCTGCTATAAACTGAGGAACAAGATAAGCAAAATTTGTGCTCCAGAACGTGAAGAGGTCTTTCGTTATAATGAGACCATTTAAGTCCTTGCCTGACATTCTGTGTCCGATTTGCATCTTTCCCTATACACCCTCATTAGCAGATCGACGACAGAAGTCCAGCCAGTAAGTACGATGTTTGCAAGTAAGAGGGTGTGTTATTCACAAGGAGAGACCTTGCAACCAGCATCAGCCCGTCTACTCAGAGTTGAAGAATGAAATGAGATGAATATTAAAGAGAAAAGCAGACTCAAATTTGCGGCACCATCACCTAGCACAGCTGGGATGCCATGATTGTATAACTAACTGCTCTAGCTGTCGACTCGGCTAACCCTCAAGGGCAAATGGTGCCGACTCCCATGTCCTTCCTTTCCTTCTCTTACTGATATACAGCCTATCTACCAAATTCATGAAAACAGATGTAGAAGTTGTCTTGTAAAAATCCATCATCCATTATGGCGTAGTAAAGCTGGGTTGTGGAAGTGGGAGCTACGAGAAGCCACTGCTGAACACAACTACTTGTTCCCTTTCTGACCACAGGTTTATGTCGGGAGTTCAATGTGAGTGCAAATGGCAGCGGTTGTAATGAACCTATGACACCCAGACACTGACCACCTCTCCAGTATCAGTCTAGATCTGCTATCTCCCTCTCTCTCTCTGTCTCTCTCTCTCTCTCTCTCTCTCTCTCTCTCTCTCGCTCTTTCTCCCTCTCTGTCTCCCGCTCTCTCTCTCTCTCTCTCTCTCTCTCTCTCTCTCTCTCTCCTCTGTCTGCTTTTCTGCCTGCTCTGCTCTGTCTGTCTGTCCAGATGTTAGAAATGCTCCCACATCAAACAGACTTGGCTGTCTGTCCTTGACTCTGTCAACCAGGTCATGAACCTATTCTTAATTTTCAGCTCTCCTGTTCAGTAACTCTGTTTATCACTGATAATCTATATAGAGGAGTGAGAGTGCCAGCTCAGTGCCATTTTTTTACTTTTACCTTTTCTGTTGTCTTACTATTTTTCTTCGTGCCATCTGGCAGTTTGTCAACTGTTGTTCGCCATGGCTGGATGGGCCGCCATCAGAAAATTAAGTTGTTCCCCTCTCTCTACTCTTGTCGTGTGCGACGGGTTTAGAGTTGGGTCGTTTAGGAGTATGCTTTCCAAGTGTTGGATACCAGTTTGTGTTCACTGATTGACCTGCCGGAGAACACATTCCCTTCTCAGAACATGTGGAGAGATCAGCATTGATTGTCACGATTCAATGAACACTATACACAATTGCATCCCTCTTTCTTGGATCACTAGGATCTGCCTTCATGTCGTTTAACTTTTCAGCTGGCTGTTCACTGGTGAAAATCATCCTTCTCCCCTGCAAAGTGAAAGAGGGAACCTCGCCATTCATATCTAAAGCCAGGAAAGTTCTTAAGCTGTGGTTATACCTTCCGTGGAAGAATTGCATGAAGTGAGAGACCGACACACAAACACACACACACACACACACACACACACACACACGCTGCACTGTTAAATCGGGCCTTCTGCTGCTATTGTATCTTTTTATTTTGCTCACAATTGAGTCACATTTCACCTCTCCCTCTGGTCGAGCATTGTTATGTGACACTTCTTGATACACACACACACACACACACACACACACACACACACACACACACACACACACACACACACACACACACACA